>CM075808.1:99111503-99388836 GCA_037975025.1 Excoecaria agallocha | reverse complement strand
TTTTCTGTCGCTAAACCGTCACAAAAAAGGCGCTATATTTTTCCTCCAAAAATAGCGACTAAAATGTTCATCGCTAAATTTTCTGAAACTAATTTCATGAATAAAAAATTATAAAATTTAGCGACGTAAATATTTGTCGCTAATTCCGTTGCAAAACATGGCGCGCATACTTTCCGCTAGTAATTAGCGACTGTTTATTTATTCTGTCGCTATTTCATCGCAAAAAATAGAAAATATCTTTCCCACGACGGAATTGTAAAATGGTCGTGAATCCGTCGCAAAAGTTGCGACGAAAATAATGTTGTCGCTAATTGGCATTTTTTTGTAGTGTTATTGTCCATTTAGTTTATTTCTTGCCTTCAATTCAAAAACTTAGAAAATAATTTTAGATAAATTCAACTCAATAGATATTTTGCTTAGCATTCCATATTTCTTTGGGTACGATATTTGGGGTGTTAATCTTATTTCCCTATATTACTAGTCGATCTAGTACACTTACTACACACCGGTCACTCTCCAAGCTTCTTTATTAAACTGCACTAATAAGTTCTCTCTAGTCCAACGAATCTCATCTTCTTTGTCTCTATCAATTATTAGGTCATCCACGTAAATTAGTACTATTTCTCGTTGACCACCATATGATTTAATTAACAAAGAGGCTTGAGTTTGCACGAGGAAGAGAATAACCACTTTGAACTAAGAATTCACCAATTTTTTTCACACCATGCTCCAAGTTCTCACTTTAAACCATAAAGAGCCTTCCGAAACTTGCAAATATGTTTAGGATAAGTCTTATCCTCAAACTATTTTGGTTGCTCCATGTATATATATCTCGATCTCCTTTCCATGGATAAAAGCATTCTTCACGTCTAACTGCCAGAACTTCCATGACTTGCTTGATGCTAGTGCTACTAAAACACATACAGTAGTTACCTTTGCAACTAGACTAAATGTTTCTACATAATATAATATATATATATATATATATACTAGCCATGCTTTATATCTCCCAATTGAGCCGTCTGGATGAGTTTTTATCTTGTAAACCCATTTAAATAATATGGATTTCACATCTTGCAGCATTGATAAAAAAAAAGTCTCAAATTTGACTTTCTTTTAATGCTTGGAACTCTTCCTCCATATCTTTTCTCCATTTAGCTTTCTGATTTGCTTCCTTAAGGGTTGTTGGCTCTTTTTTTCAACAAAAGCAGCATTTGCATACTTTAGATTTGGCCTCTGACTTTTTATCGATCGTCCTAAAAGTAATTCCTCATCATTAACATCTTGTTAACCTGGTTAAGAATCTTTGATGATTTTTTGATACACTCCAGTATGCATAGGCATGCAGCTTGTATTGACATTTTCTTTATCTTCTGGATATAAATCATTTATAACTTCAATACTGGAATTATCTTATATAATTAGCTTCTTATGTAACTTTTCTCCTATCTCTTTTGAGTCTAGTAGTGTTACCTCTTGTGGTGACCACCAAAAAGATGCTTAATCAAATACTACATTCCTTTAAGTTTAACATTTACCATTCGTGGGATCACAACATCTCTATCTTCCACTACTATAACTTACAAAGATACATTGAATAGTTTTTTTGTCTAGTTTGCTATGTAATTCTCCTAGTACAAACATATAGCCAAACATTCTAAAATAACTTACTGTGGGTTTCATTTGCCATAGCATTTGAAAAGGTGAAATAAACCCAAGTGGTGTTTGAGGTAATCAGTTGATTATATAAGCTACAGTTTTCATGCATTTTACCTAAAATTTACGTTGTATATTTCTAGCATGTAGCATGCTTTGACATATCTCTACAAGATGTCAATTCTTTCTATCATCCACTCCATTTGTTGTAGATTTAAGCATTGACATGTTGGGAAAGACCTTTAAGCATTGACTTGTTCATCATCACCTTTAACTTGTGAAAGCTTACATGACCAATATTAGACGTGGGCTCATAGTCAATAAAGTGTTTAATTTTTATTTAAACTGGTCTTTAGGAATTAGTTTTTTTCTTAAGAGCTGTTAGTAGGCATGGCAACTGTTAGTAGGCATATTTATCTATTTTCGTTTAGAAGTAGTGATCATGGGTTTATTTCCATGTTAATTTTTTATTTTTTTATTAGTTATTTAAGGGTTCAATTACATCAATGAAATAGAGCATAAACTTGCAGTTATTTTTCTCCTCTTATTGTTAACATTTTTTTTATAGTTTCTAACAGTGGTATTAGAGCCAGGATAGAGAAATCCTAAACACTTGAGTGTGAGAGAAACGTGTGAGTTTGAGTAAAACACCAAAAGAGAGTGATAAATTCTATAGAAAACTTTATTCAAGCTGCCATTCCTCGCTTTGATGGTCACTATGATCATTGGAGCATGCTTATGGAGAACTTCCTATGTTCTAAAGAGTATTGGAAAGTAGTTTTATTTAGGGATTCAAGAACCACCAGTAGGTACCATATTGATGGAAGCACAAAAGATTGAAGTAGAGGCACGAAATTTGAAAGACTTGAAAGCTAAAAACTATCTCTTTCAGGCCATTGATCATCCTACCTTGGAAACCATTCTTTGCAAAGAAACTTCTAAGGATATATGGGATTTAATGCAAAAGAAATATCAGAGGTCAACAAGAGCAAAAAGATAACAACTTCAAGCTCTTTGCACAGAGTTTGAAGCACTTTGAATGAAGATAGGAGAATCTATTACAGATTATTTCTCTCACACCATAGCAATTGTGAACAAGATGCACATTCATGGAGATAAGACTAAAGGTGTCACCATAGTAGAGAAGATTCTTTGTTTTATGGCACTAAAATTCAATATGTTATTTGCTCTATAGAAGAATCCAAGGATATTGATACTCTTTTTTTTATGAGTTACAAAGTCCCTTGATGATTCATGAACACAAGATGAACCAGTAAGAGACACAAGAGCAAGCGTTGAAGGTTGCAACCAAAAACATCTCTTCAGTAGGTAGAGGTCATGGTAGAGGAGGCATAAGTCGTGGCAAGAGTGGTGGTAGAGGAAGCAACAACAATCGTGAACAAAACCAACACCAAGAGCATCAAGCTCAAGGTAGAGGAAGGCAAAGAGGCTCTTATTCAACAAACTCCAAGCCAAATTTAGCAGAAAAGTCTAATATTGAATGCTATCTGTATCATAAGTATGGTCACTATCAATCTGAATGTAGAACTAATTTGAATAGACAAGATAGAGAAAGAACTAATTTTGCAGAGAAAGAGGAAGACAATGAAGTGTCTCTTTTGATGGTGTGCCACGTGAAAGAAGAAATGCAAAAGGATCTATGGTACTTGGATACAGGTTGCAGCAATCATATGTGTAGAGACAAGAAAGAATTTTCAAAGCTTGATGTATTTAAGGTTTAATTTAACATACTATTATTGTAATCAAAATTCTTAATATTAATATTTTATTAAATCCCCTAATTAACCCATTCATCTATTTCTAGACTACCAATAATTTACAACTTAATAATGTTCATATTTTAAAGCAAAAGAACATCACACAAATGGTAACTTAGGATCCACACCTACACAACATACTAACAACAAGAAAACTCAACAATTCAACAATCCAGCTATTGAATTGAAGCCAAATCTACAAAGCACAAACTAACACTGTTGGTGTCTAGAATTTCCTATAAAATAACTAATATATCCAATAACTAAATCAACTATTCCACCTAAAAATACATCTCAAAGGTATCACACATTAATTAAATCATACAAAAGTATCAAAACTTTCCCAATCCTGTATATTTTATTTAAAGGATTTAAAGAAGTAATTTTTTTGGTAGTGTATATACCAATTTGAAGTCAATTTTCTGAAAAAATTCTAGCTCATTTAATTTGTAGTCAAATCTATTCTACCAGTCAACGATCGTTGAAATATCACCGAAGAGGCACTCTCACTGCCATCGTAAAGCTCAAAGCACTAGGGATCCATTGCCGGTGGTCATACGCCCAACCATTGCCTTGTTTTGTAGAAATATATGCCGAAAAGTTTTGGAATCCTCAAACCCGATCTCCTCGTCGATGGAAATTAGGGAAATCAAAAAACATAAAGACTCTTTTGATCATTAAAAGCTTGTTGGTCTCAGTGATGCCGCCGCTTAATGCCAAAGCTGACCAAAATCGAGCTCAAAAGCTCTCAAATGGAGAGAAAAGATAAGGAAAGAAAAGATAGAGATGGCAAAAGAGAGAGACAATCACTGCTGGATCGCCAGTAAAAGAGCGGAGATGACTGCAATGATGGTGGCAAAGGAGGAGCCGGTGTGGTGGTCCATTTCTGCCTCCCCCTTTCTTCCCATTTTTTTCGATCTGTCTCCCCTTCCCTTTTTTATCCTTTTCTTTGTTTTCTGCATTTTTGGCTTCTTTTTTTATATGGTCATAGAAATTTTTACCTAGAAAAATATAGGACCCTAAGATTATTATATTATTTATTTTATTACTTACCTATATATGAATATTTATTTATACTAATTACTTATTTTATTCCAATTAAATTAAAAAAACATAGGAGACTCGTTTGATCATCAAGAGCTTATTAGTGTTGGTGGTGTTGCTGCCTAATGTTGGAGTTGACCAAAATAGAGCTCAAAAGCTCTCGATTGGAGAGAGAAAATGAGGAAAGAAAATATAGAGGTGGTAAAAGAGAGGCACAACAGCCGCTGTCGGTGTAAATACCATGACCCAAGGTAGCCTAGATCAAGGTTACCCGATAATAAGGAGATAATATATCGCTAACAGCGGGTTTGGACCTTGAAGCTCTAATTGTGGATTTGTCACTTTCTCTTAAATATTTTCATGGTTTTGTAAAAGACTTTTGAATATTTTCGGGTGTGTTAGCAAAATGGGAAAAAAACCCCCTTTTTTAGGTAGATAGTGGTGATAGACGACCGTTTGTCACCTAAAGGGCGGCTGTTTATAGGCCATAACCTCCAATATAGTGTAAAATATGGGCATTTTAGGAAATCTATGTTCTAGTGATGAGAGACGGCCATCCCTCATTCACAGATGCCCGTCCCTGGGTCAAAACCCAGTTTTTCCCTCATTTTCTTGGAATTTCAAAAGGGAAAGGTTTTTTAGATAGGTATCAGGTCTAGATTTTGGGGATTTTGATCTCCTAATTTAACAATTTTTGAGTTGTAATCAAATTAGAACTTTATCTTAGGTATATAAAAAAAGAGATTAGGGTTTTTTGGAGGGGGAGTCATCATTCTTTGAAAGGGAGAAGCCATTAGAGAAGGAAAAATAATTTCTTTTCTCTCTCTAAAAAGCTTTGTGCCTTTTACAATCTTTAATTCACAAAACACAAAATGAATTTCATACTTCTTTTAAGTATCAAGAAACACGATTCAGAGTGAAGATCTAGACTTCAGAAATTATAGAGTCAGAATATCTCCTGAGGGTAATATTCTAGGCTTAATTACATTTCTCTTTCTTTACCACTTATTCATTCAATTGCATGTTTATTTGGGTGTTAAGCTGATCTACTTTATTTTTTTGATAACTGAGTAACATACTTATCTTGCTAAAATATGATTCATTGTTGGTTTATGTGACATATTAAAGGCATGATTGTTACAAAAGATTCCGTCATTGTTGTTTTGAAAGCTCTTCCTCTTAACATGTAATGTGATATATCTCCTCAATTTTAATTCAATTCGATATAAGTTTTAATGTTTTGGCATGCTTTAATATGATTCGATGTCTAATTATCGTATATCTAGGGTTAGAATATTTATTTGTATAATTTCCTACATTTTCCCCTTGTTCTGTAAATTCTTCTTTGTTTTGTAAGCGAGGGATGAGAAAAAGATGTGAGAGACGGCCATCCCTTACCCGAAGGATGAGACATCCCTTGCTTTTTTCCCGTCGTCCCTCGCCTCTTTTATAGCTGTCCCTCGCCTTCTTTTGGCCGTCCTTGAAGTATTTTTTAAGGGTTTTTATGCATATTAAGGTTCTCTTTATGCCTTTTATTTTAATATTTGTTTCCTGTAGTATTTGCACAATATTTAGCATGTTTTCATTACTATATATGCATTATTGTACCTATAATCATTTTTATAAGTGTAAATTATGTAGGTATTTTATTGATGCTAATTAATTCGCTCATTTTTTCTTTCGAGTAATTCATGTATTTATAGTCATAGACGATGTATAGTGTTTGCACAGGAAGTCGTGCTCCCGCCCTGCTGACCTCTTCATTCCGGTTACCTCATCTTTTTTTTCTCTTACTTATTATGGTGTTATTCACATATTTATTCTCTCTATATACCCTAAACAGGTACAACAATGCATATATAGTAACGAAAACATGCCAAATACTGTACAAATACTGCATGAAATAAATATTAAAATAAAAGGCTTAAAGAGAACCTTAATGTGCATAAAAACCCTTAAAAAATACTTCAAGGATGGAGAAAAAAAAAGTGAGGGATAGCCATGAAAGAGGCGAAGGACAGCCAGCAAAGAAACAAGGGACATCCCGTCCTTCGGGTGAGGAACAACCATCTCTCACATCTTTTTTCTATTCCTCACTTACAGAACAGAGCAAAATTTGCAAAACAAGAGGAAAAATGCAACAAATTATGCAAATAAATATTCTAACCCTAGATATATGATAATTAGACACTGAATCATATTAAATCACACCAAAACATTAAAACTTATATCAAATTGAATTAAAATTAAGGAAATATATCACATTACATGTTAAGAGGAAGAGCTTTCAAAACAACAATGCGGGAATCTTTTGTAACAATCATGCCTTCATGTCACATAAATCAATAGTGAATTATATTTTAGCAAGATAAGCATGTTACTCAGATCTAAAAAAATAAAATAGATTAGTTTAACACCCAAATAAACATGCAATTGAATGAATAAGTGGTAAAGAGAGAGAAACATAATTAAGCCTAAAATATTAGCCTCAAGAGATATTCTGACTCTATGATTTCTGAAGTCTAGATCTCTACTCCGAATCGTGTTTCTTGATGCTTAAAAGAAGTATGAAATTCATTTTGTGTTTTGTGAATTAAAGATTGTAAAAGGCACAAAGCTTTTTATAGAGAGAGAAAAATGTTCCTTATTTAATGGCTTCTCCCTTTTAAAGAATGATGATTTCCCCTCCAAAAGAAACCCTAATTTCTTTTTTTTTATACCTAATATAGAGTTCTAATTTGATTACAACTTAAAAATCACCAAATTAGGAGATCAAAATTCCCAAAATTCAGACCTAATACCTATCTAAAAAACCTTTCCCTTTTGAAATTCTAGGAAAATGAGGGAAAAATTGGGTTTCGACCTAGAGAAGGGCGTTTATGAGTAAGGGATGATCGTCCCTCATCATTAGAACACAGATTTCCTAAAATGCCCCTATTTTACACCGTCCTGGATGTTATGAACCATATACGGCTGCCTCTCAGGTGATAGATGGCTGTCTGTCACCACTGTCTATCCAGAAATAGGATTGTTTGCCCATTTTACTAAAACACCCAAAAATATTCGAAAGTCTTTTAGAGAACCATGAAAATCTTTAAGAGAAAGTAACAAATCCATGATTGAAGTTTCTAGATCCAAACCCACTGTCAATTATATACTATCTCCTCATCATCGGGTAACCCTAATTTAGGTTGGCTCAGGTCACAGTGTCTACAGCTACCCCCAATTTTGGGGAACTGATGCACTAGTGCCAAAGTGAACCAAAATTCAGAGTAAAAGGAAAAAGACGCATACCTGAGGTAGCGAATCTTTAATTGCAACATGTACCTTGAAAGGCAGTGAGTCTCTTAATCGAGTAGTCATCGTCCTTTTGTTGGCATATTAACCCTAAATTCAAATATTTAACATCAGCTTGTCGATGTATTAATCCTATATTTATTGTCCGACTAGCACCTGGGGCATGCAGAATTGGAACAAATTAATTAACTCTAATTAGCGCTTGGGGCATGCAGAATCAGGTTATGTTGAATGCATCTGATTAGTACCTGGGACATGCAGAATTGAGAGGACTTGAGACTAACTCCATTGAAGGCGATGAGTCTCCACTTGCCCAATTAGTGCATGGGGCATGCAGAATTGAGACAAGAGTAAATAAAAAGGGTCTTCCTTTATTAGTGCCTGGGGCATATAAAATTAGGTTAACTTGATTGTATTTGATTAGCGCCTAGGGCATGCAGAATCAAATTGTTAAAGACATGTCATGACTAGCGCCTGAGGCATGTAAAGTCAAGAAAATTCATTATACTTGAATACTAGAGTTATCCTTTTGAGTGGTCCTTCTGAGAGACTTGGTTATTCTGTTTGAGTTGATGTTCCACTGAGGATGTTCTTGGTAGATATGTATTGGTCTACTGGGGAATCATCTGGAATGTCCAAAATTAAATCTATCAGAAATATTTTTTTAAGATATCACTGGGGTGGTGTAATCCATCATGGTCATCTTTTGCTTGATGATCTTTTGCTCCTAATATCAACCTCATTTCCATATCAAAGTTTTCCCTCGCTTTGAGAGACTATTGTTGAAGAAGTAAATGTTTTGCCCCTTTAGTGGGGTTCTAAGCACCTGGTGTAAAAGACACTGGATGTTAATATTCTGCTTATTGATTTTAACTCCTTTTATTGTAGTTGTTATTATCATTGTGTTGTTGTTGTTGTTGTCATTATTTATTTATTTCCTTTATTTTGTGATGATGTAGCTGTTTGCAAATTATCATTAATTACATGGCATTTACACTCATTCATCTTCTAATCAAATGAAAGCATAAATAATACAAGACATATTAATAATACACATATAACCAAAATAAGTTATATACAATCCTATTTTATATACACCAAAAGGCATAACTCCCTGAATATAATAAATGACTAATCACTGTGAGGGCCTTGGCCCCGATGCTCGACAGTATGTTGGTCTAAAGTTTGGTGGCCTCGGAGGTCAGGCTGGAGCCATAGCCTAAGGTGCCGGAGGTGGCTGCTCACCTGCATGATCAAATACAAACTTGAAACCTGATAGTGTTGAAGTCAATGGCTGGAGTATCTATGATATCACCTCAACGAGCCTTTCTGATCCCTAACCCACCTATATGACTGCTCGGGAGTGACTGTTTAAATACCTCATCAAGTCCCCTCTCAGGTACCCGATGTACCTCCTCAACTGCTCATCGGTCTCAATCACCGTCTGCCTAGCCCTAGGGGCCTCTGCATTGATACGAGTCCCCTAATCCTTGAGCTAAATGAGAGAGTCATCTACCACCTATAAGGACTCATCAAACTTGTGCACTGATAAGTGTGAATTATATATAGTTTTTGATATGTTTTTAGTTTTGTTCTTTTGTTATTTTGGTTTTATTTAGGTTAAATTAGAGTTAATTTGTTAATATTGATGTTTTTAAGGTTAATTTCATGTTTTTGTTTGGTTTTCAGGTTAAATTGATATAAAAGGGCTTAAATTGTAAAAAGAGCAAAAATTAGGGCCAAAAGTGCAAATATTGGAAGTTGATGCAAGAAAATTGAGCGTTTAGTCCAGAAGCTTTTCACGTGAAATCAATGAAGAATTATACCCGTGGTCACGTGAAGACATAAAACTTGGAAGACATGGCCACGTGAAGGGTTAAGGTATTTTTACCCATGGCCACGTGAAAGAGAAATTGAAGAAAGCATTGAAGACACGTGACCACGTGTGAGGGAAGGCATAATTCACACGTGACCATGTGTGAGGAAAAACATGAAGACACGTGACCACGTGTAGAAAATGAACATGGAATGGCATGGCCACGTGATTTCTACTCCCACTTCGCGAAGGATTTTCGAGCTTCCTGTTTTAGCAGAGTTCACTTCCTATTCTATGTCTGGAGTTTGAGAAGGAATTTACTACGATTTTGCCCTATAAATAGCAGACAAAAACATCAGAGAAAGGAGATCAATTGGGGAGATCAACATTAGAATTAAGCATTATTCTCTTTAAGTTTGTTTTTACATTACTTAGTTTTTACTGTTTTTCTTCAAACTTTTTTTTTAATTTTAAGTATGGTTTGTGAGTAGTTTTCTTTAACTTTTGCTAAAGGATACTTGAATCCTTAACTTGTATTGTTATGACTTGAGTTTGTTCTTCAATTCAATACAAGTTGATTATTTCTTAGTTTTTAAACATAGTCTTGTCTTTACTCAATTTTAAGTTGATTTTTAACTTGATTAAGCATTGGTTAATTAATTGATTTGAGTTGATTAATGAGTTGTATGTTCTTAGGTTAATTTATTTTGATTAATGCATGATTATAACCTGAATAAGCTATAATTGTGTGTTGATTTAAGTAAGTTAAGATTGAGAAAAGTGTAACTAATAGGTGGAAGTTAAATCTCTTGAGAAAGGCTTTAATAGACATCTAGGAGAGTTAATTCAGTTCTCTATGCTAAGTGTTAAGTTTATCTGAATAAGAAAATTTTGATGCTTGGAATGATAATCTTGAATAAAGTTATCTGGGTTTATTAAACTGAATTCTCCATAATCACTTGTATGTTTTCTTTTGTTTAAGTAATAGCAATATTGGTTAAGGTGGATAGTTCTTTAGTGAAAGTTGTTTTTAACATTGATTTTTACCTCATTCAATTTACTTGCTTTCATTAGATCTTTTCTTTACTTTAACTCTTTCAATTGTTTTATTTTGGTTTAAATTACTGCTTTAGTTTTAATTCTTTAATCATCACAACTTTGGGATTTCTTTTCTTTCTTTTACACACAAAATTGGTTTTGAAATTGAAATAGCAATACAAGCACAAGTTTCCCTTGGGTTTGATATTTTGGGTCATAATCTTATTTTTCTATATTACTAGTCGATCTAGTACACTTGATAGAATTCGGTTATGCACTGCAGCCTGTATATCTATCTTGAGGCCCTATACCACTATTTATAGTGTCTATACGACCGTTGATAGTGTCTGTAAAGACTGTATGGCTACAAGCATGGTTCTTTATGTCTCCTCTATCATGGCCGGTCTCCTAGATATATCACCTGAAGCTGAAGGTACTTAAACAGAGGGTGATGGAGCTTGTGGTAAAGGTGCTAATGATGTGAATGCCTCTAGATGTCCATAAGACGAAGGAGTAGTAGAGGATAAGGCTCCAGGATGCCTGTATAGAGAAAACCTCATATTTGGGGATCTCTGATACATGAGTGGAGATCTACCGTGAGCTGGTGTTGGGGGTAAGCTGCCCAGGAGGTCGTGCAGGTCGATCTGCATGTCAAAAGCATAGTAAAATCCAACTCTGCCCCCTGAGAACTCTCTGCCTCTAGAGGCTGGTCTACTTGAGGCTCATCCGCTCGTGTGTTCAATTGAGGTTGCTACTCCTGATGCTTCACCGAAACCTCCTCAACTGCTTGATCTTAGGCATCATGTCCTGCCTCCTGATCTAGCACAATAGGGTCTAGCCCACATCTGTCCCAAGTCTCTGGCACTGTCAATAATTTGTATTATCCCTCTTAACCCTATATAGGCTCTACCATACTCTTAGTGATGGCTACCTGTAGGTCGATATACATACCTTTATGAATATGGTCCTCGAAGTGATCCTCCTGTAACCCAAGCGATATGAGCAACCTCGTAATGACACCGCCTACAAATACTTGTGTCCCTAGTATGGTACTAACTCTGGTCAGTGTCGAGATGATCTCGTGAGAGATGTCTATGTGATGTCTCTCCTGTATCCCCCAAAGGCTGGTAATGTCATATTTGCCGAGTTGACATTTCTCAGACTCCCAATACGTCTAAGGTAAGAAGAGGGCAGAACCTTCTGCAGGTACTTGTATATTTGAAGAGCCAGCATTATGCTTTTCACCTTGTCTAAATCATATGCAGCTCCAGGTAGTGTGATAACTCTCCATCTATCTCTATACATTAGCCTTGGAGGTGTTGCCATGTTTTTTCCAGAAGGAAGCCCCATAGCCTCTGCAAATTAGCATCTAGTGATACTAATTGGTATACCTAAGGCTCTGAATTGTACTGCTTCCTCTCGAGTGTTAGACCACTAATATCCTCCATACCATAAGGTGGCTAGTACTTCTTGAGTCACGCCTACATACGTCCTGAATGTTGGAGTGAAGAACTCCTCTAGGAACTGCCTGGAAATGTACCGACTAGTTCTGAGTTGAACATTACCTAGGGCCCTGTATCTAGCAACCTGCTCATCGTTCATATAATCAGGCATTGGCTATGAGGGCTAAGGATGTGCTATCTTGCGAGGCATCTTGAGAATAGTAGATAGAAAAAACCAAAAAAGTAGGAAATTTAGACTTTTTAAAGTACATATTACTTTTAGGAGTCCGTATGCGCAAACGGTTCACAAAACGGGCGTCGAGTGAAGAAGATATGCTTGAAAAACCGTTGAAAGGAAACGTTCACCAAAAAAATGGAGTTTTGAATGGAAAATGAAAGAAAAAGCCTTTTATGTTGCCAAAATTGAGTGAGGAACGGGCTGGCCATCCCTCACCTAGTGACAGACGGGACGTAGAGGTTGTCCCGCCCCTCAGGTCAAAAAGACCATTTTGCCCTCTGTTTTTATTTTCCTCATATTTTTCACATTTTAACTCTGTTTTCTTCAATTTTGAACCGTTTTTCTCAATTTTTCATTCTCTATCTAAAATAAATTTACAATATTATTGACACTCTTTTTGTGAGTTTTGATATTATTTTTACATTTTTACAGACTTTAATTGCATTCTATTATACATAGGTGTTTAAGGTTTGAAATACTCCATGAAATTATTTATTTCTCTATGGAATATTGACTTTTATACTCCAGTCATCATAAATCCTCAAGGCTTGGATCATCATTCTTTTTACATCACCTGCAAAATGTAAACAAAGATAAATGCTCTAATATGTACGTGCAATGTATGGGATATGTAAAAATGTGATTTTTGGTCTTCCCATGGTAAAGGACAGGCTGGCCGTGGTTCGCTTTGGGATGAGGGATGGCCGTGGCTCACCACCTTCTATAAATGGTGCCTCTTCCCTTTGATTTTGTGCCATTGACTTTTCAACTTCCAAAAAGCTTCCACTAGGTAATTTTCTCCTTCTTCTTTTCTTTTTCTTTTTTTGTCTTCTTCCTTAGTCTTTTCTTTCATTTATTTATTTTCTCCCATCATTTCTATATTTTTAGATTACTCAAAGCCTTACAATTATGACTACTAGACTGATGAAATTACATCATTTACTGGATGACTCAAAAGCTTAGGAAGATCCCCTATTAGCCCCTTATTCAAGTTTGAGATTTCTGAGAATAGTCACTCTAAATAAACACCTTTTGTTTGCTGTGCTTTGATTCTGGGATCCTAGATTTTGATGCATGCTGGTGATCCCATGATCATGGACTGTGGATTGTTCGACATTATTGATAATGCCAAATTAGTGTTTAGTTTTAGTATATTTTTGTCTGTGTTTGTGTCTCATTTTGCATGTTTTGCTTGTTTTAAGTGTTAAATTTCTTTTTTTTATGCTAAATAGGATCATTTTAATAATTATCAATTTTTTGAGTGTTTAATGGTGTATTTTTGAATTTTGTACAGAAGAAGGGCTAGCACTCGACTGGGACCATTTATCTCAACCGTATGCCCTGTAAATCATCAAAATGCACCATTTTACCAAAAGACTTAGCTGAGACCATTTGTCTTCACTGTGTCCAATGCAAAGTTCGAAGATGACTCAGTCCAAAAGGGTACACTCAGTTGAGACCATTTTGTTTCAGCTTTGTGCTGAGCTACAGTACTCTTTTAACCGATTCGACTCAGTTGAAACCATTTTGTTTCGAACAAGTGCTATCCTGGACCATTATAAAAGAAATTTTTTATTTAGTTTTAAAAGAGAAATTTTTAGGTTTTTATATTTTTTAGAGTATTCTCTATAGTTTAGCTCATAGTTTTTCATACATTAGGATTTTTACACTTGGTTCACATAGATTTTACTTGTAAAAATCACTCTTTCATCATAGTTTTACCTTTAAAATACAAAGACACATAGTTGTAGTTAGTGTTAAAATTTAAAGTTGAAGTTTTGAATCAAGAGAAGGCTTGAAGAATAAGTAGAGAAGTTACTGTACTTCAGATCTAGATTGTCAAATGGGTTTTATGATTTATTTTCCTCTTTTTTTTTGCCATTTACATTATGAGTAGTGAGTAGATTTTTTGTTGTTTGGGGATCTTTGAATCCCCTCAACCATGTAATGGATATGAACTTAGTTACCATATATATATCTTTAGATGTTTCTTTTCCCTTGTGATTATTCTGATATGTATGTTTTATAAGGATTTATTTTTCAAGTTGATAGATGAATGTTTGTTTAATGTTTATATCATGTATGCTCTATTTTACTTCATATTTGCTATAGTTTTAATGGCGTTTGCAAAATGGGAGCTATTAGATCTAGGGTTTATGTGTTGTAACTTCAGAAAAAGAGAGAAAAATGAATAGATTTTGAACTAATAGGCTTTGGAATGGGATATTTGGTCATATCTAAGTTTTGGGATTCTTGCTTATGCTAGCTATCGGGTAGGCTCCGAAATGGGATACCAAGTAGTTAGAGTAATAGGCTCCGAAATGGGGGACTAGGAGTTTAGATTGGTTATCCACATCTAAAATGTATGAATTTTATGTTAAAATGAACCTTGCATGAGAATATGGAGGATTAAATCTCTGCACAACACTTTTAGTAATTGTTAATTCACACATCTTACATTTTTTATTTTTAAATTCCTTATTAATATACACTTTGCAATTTATTCACCTTTACTATTAATTATTTTTATTACTAATTATACACAACCAAGAACAATTTGGAAATTCTTTAAACACATCTAATCAATCAATCAATAATTATTGCACCAATTTGTTTCATTTGGGTTTGATACTTGTGTTCTTAAAAATATCCCACTCTATTACTTGTCAATTTGGTACACTTGGTGCTAATCGATCAAGTTTTTGGTGTCTTTATAGGGGACACATTGGCGTGTTTCAAGTTAATTGATTGTTTTTATGGGTTGTTTTCTTTACTTATTTTTCTTTGTTCATTCTTTTTTAGGTGAAATTGGTGTATGAATAGGCTTTATCCTTATCATCTAGCACCGATTGATCCTGAAATCGAGAGGATTTTGCACTAAAGAAGAAGACAAGTTCAAAACAAAGAAACAAATGAACCACCAAATTCGGAAGTGCCTCTTGAGGATGAAGAAGGAGTAGGGCAACAACAACGGCATAAAGGGAATCATGATGGTCCAAGACCAAGGACTATTCGTGATTATGCCACTCCAAGATGGAATGAGGAGCATAGAACAATCTTGCTTCCTCATCAATAATGTTTCAAGCTAAAACCGACAATGATCTATATAGTTCAAATGAATTAATTTTCGAGATCAAATATAGAGGACCCAACATAATATCTAAACATCTTCCTAGAGATCAATGATACGGTCCAAATTCAAAGCATGTCGATGGATGCCATAAGATTAAAGCTCTTTGTTTAATATATATTTTAATCTTTGTTTAAAACCTAGTTCTTATTTTTCTAGTCTTGCATCAATTTATAACTAAATATTACTAATTATAATATGTATGATAACCTTTGTTCACCCTTGCTTTTAATAGTGTTGGAAGCAATCATGCACCCATTTATAACTAATTTAGTGTTGGAAGCCAATAAAGATTTGAAGTTTTCTTTGCCTACATGTGGCTGTGAGTATCTAAACAGACATGGCGCCATTCTAGAACTACAAAGGTATGCATCACTCTCCCTTTTTTTCAAATTCCTTTTAGAATCTAAGTTTGCAATCTGCTAGCAGACAAGTAGAGTAAATTGGCTATATTCATGCTTTTACTCAGTTTTCATTGTGAATGTTGATGTTGTTGTGAGGTTTATTTCCTTCTAAGGAATTCAGAAATTTTTGTTGCTCAACTTTAGGTGTTTTAACAAATTGGCCCCTACAATATTAAATTGACTTGATAATGAAGCTAGTTGAGAGTTGAGACATGGCATGCAGTGGAACGTGGACATTCAGGGGATAACTTATGTGCAACTTTTCCTAATTGTTAGCTGGAATCCCCACGGAGTCATAGTGTTATTGTATTAAACATCATTGAATCTTTCTACTGCTCATTTCTTTAATTTTGTTACTTTGTACAGGCCTTGCTTAGTGCTATAATAAAGCACATGCGGGGATTTGTCAAATTAAGAATAACTTTAGGTTATAATAAACATTTTATGAACTGTTTATGACTTTTCGTTGTTACTGTTATATATGCATGTATCATTTTAGATATATTATTAGCAATGTTATACACTTGTAAATAACAATTTATTCATTAATATATATATTTTTATATTAAATATTGAGTAAATATAAATTTGTTATTTTTTAGTTTATTGTTTAAATAATGAAATTTTCATATTAAATTAATAAAATTAAGTTTATATCAACATTTAGCGAAGATAAATCTCATGTTTGTAACAAAAGTCATCCTAATTGAATTTGGCGAGGATATCAGTCCTCGGTAATTTTTGCGAGGACTTAATTTAAATCCTCGCTATCTAAATTTTGCGAGGACTTAGTTCTCGCTAAATTTTGTAAGGACTTAGTCCTCACAAAAGTTAGCGAGGGCTAATTCCTCACAAAATTAGTCCTTGCAAAAATTAGCGAGGACTTTAGGATGACTTTTGTTACAAAATTTTTGTCCTCGCTAAACTGATTTAACGACGAAAAATCATCATTTACTATTTTGCATTTTTCTTGTAGTGTGTGCTATTTATACATCTAATACTAATATTCCTTGGTTTGCTAACATAGCAAATTATCTTGTAAGTGGCTTTATTCCAAATGACTTAACATGGCAACAACAGAAGAAGTTAAAAGTCGATGCCGGATTTTACATTTGGTATTATCCACATTTGTTTAAGCTGTGCGCGGATCAAGTACTCAAGAGGTGTATCCCTAAGGAAAAGCAAGGATCAATTGTGCAAGCTTGTCATGGGGGTGAAGCTGAAGGACATCATGGTGCCAATCGGACAACCGCAAAGGTTCTCCAATCAAGTTTTTTATTAGCCAACCATGTTTGAGGATATAAAATTTTTTATACTTAGTTGTGATAAATGCCAAAAGGGTAGGAAATATTTTTAAAAGGGATGAAATGCCTTTGAACAATATTATTGAAGTAGAATTGTTTGATGTTTGGGGCATAGATTTCATGGAACCATTTCAAGTTTCATTTGGATTCGAATACATCCTAGTATCTATTGAGTACGTAAGTAAGTGGATAGAGGCCATAGCTACTAGGAGTTGTGATTCTAAAGTAGTGCTAGAATTTTTACATAGAAATATTTTCAATAAATTTGGTACACCTAGGGCCATCATTAGTAACAGTGGGAAACATTTTATGAACCACCAATTTAAGGCATTGCTAAAGAAATTTGGCGTAAGGCACAAAATCACAACACCCTATCACCCTCAGGTTAATAGGCAAGTAGAGGTCTCCAATAGGAAATTGAAAGCAATATTAGAAAAAACTGTTAATGGTTCTAGAAAGGATTGGTCTTTGAGGTTAGACGAGGCACTTTGGGCCTATAGAACTGCTTTCAAAACTCCAATCAGAATGTCCCCGTTTAGGCTTATCTGTGGGAAGTCATGTCATTTACTTGTAGAATTAGAGCATAAGGCTTTTTGGGCAACTAAATTTTTGAACTTTGATATAAAAAGTGCTAGAGAAAAATGTCTTTTGTAGGTAAATAAGCTAGAGTAATTTTGTCTATGGGCATACAACATGTGAAGGGCTACAAGAACAAGACAAAGAAATGGCATGATCACAAGCTAGTACCCAAGGAATTTATCTCGGGAATGAAAGTGCTGGTGTATGACAGCCGTCTTTGACTCTTTCCAAGAAAGCTCAAATGTAGATGGCAGGGACCCTACGAAGTTATGAATGTTACTCATTATGAAGTAGTCACTGTTAGACATCCGAGAGATGGTCGAGAATTCAAGGTCAATGGTCACCATCTCAAGCCTTGCTTCGATTCCAAATTTGAAGTGGCATTAGTGGTTATCACATTAGAGGAAGTGCAATGAGAACTTCAAAAGTTAAGCTGGCAACTTGTTAAACCCAAAAATTCACCTCTTACCTTAAAATTCAATAATTAAATATTTTAGTTTGTTGTTTTTAATTCTTGTTCACTGTTGTTTTATGTCTTTGTTTTAGTAATCAAGTGGTGTAAATGTTGTTCCTGTATCACTAAAGTTGTCTTGACATTGTGCATACATGAGAGTGGAGAAAATTTTCAAAGATAGTGCAAGAATTCTATTGGAGTTGGCCAAGACAAATTGGTCTCAGCCGTGTCCCCTTTAGCACAATTGTTCCAGAACAGGGCACTCGGCTAAGACCAATTGGTCTCAGCCGTGTGTAATAGCATAGATTGGATACAGAAGGTACCACTTGGTTGAGACCAATTGGTCTTAGCCATGTGCTCATTGAATTTTCAATCCAATAGGGGTCACTCGGCTGAGACAAATTGGTCTTAGCCGAGTGCATTGAAGAGTGAGTTATGTACTTTTAGACCACTCGATTGAGACTCTTTAGTCTCAACCGTGTGCTTCAAAAATCATTTTGATACAGAAGAGGTCACTTGGCTGAGACAAATTGGTCTCAACCGAGTGCTATCAGGGTTTTTCAAATTTGTGTGTTGGACTCAACCGAGACCAATTGGTCTCAGCTGTGTCCAATTATTTTTCAAAACTATGCATTTTATGTATTGTGTTTGACTCGGTCGAGATTCATTGGTCTCAGTTGTGTGCTTAGGGTACTCTACCGAGTCCATTTATAAATCGATCCAAAAGACATGACTTTTCACCTCCTATTTCATTTCTCCCTCAAATTTTTTGTGCAATCCAGCTTATCTACATTTCTCTCTTTGTGTGCACTCTTATCTTTTTGTTCAAGCAACAATTAAGTAAGTATCCAATACCTTTTTCTTTTATAGTTCATCTCCATTGAACTTTGTTAGTTTTATTGCATATGTTTAAATTAAAAATCCTTCTTTTGAAGAGAATTTGGAGTTTCATTATGCATGCTATGTGTTTTGAGTGTCTAAATAACTAATACATGTGTAAAGTTATGTTTAGTTTAAAATTGTCTTAATCTACTTCTTTTTCTTAGATGCATGTTTTGTACCTTGTCCTTTTGATGAATTTTTGTGACCAAATGGGTTGTGCTTCATGTAAATTTATGCATGGTAGTTTAAATCTTGTTTATGCATACCATGTGTTTGTTAATTTGCCTTAAAGAAGTAGAAATGGTAGCAGGCCTAATTTTCTTTCTTAAAATGCATAATTTCTCTTTGGAGCCAGTATGTATGCTACGTGTAATTTGGTAACTTGTATGCAATGCTATTATATATGGGTCTAAATTTGATGCCTTTGATGTTATAGTGCTAGGGTAGAGTTTACATGTTAGGTATTTTTCCATATTTTAGTACCATGTTTGCATTTAGGAGTGCTTATTGTTGCTCATTGTTTCTTTGATTTTTGCATTTTCATGTCTTTGATTTTGGTTATTTTGTAAGCATAATGTTTTACTTGTAAACTTTGTTGATTAGTTAGATTTTTTTGTTTATTATTATATGAGGCATCATAGGTACACTTGCCGCAATTATTTTGATCTTAAAAATATCCCACTCTATTACTTGTCAATTCAATACACTTGCCGCTAATCGATCAAGTTTTTGGTATCATTGCCAGGGACATATTGATTAGCGACAAGTGTACCGAATCGACAAGTAATATAGTGGAATATTTTTAAGACCACAAGTATCAAACCCAATGGAAACAAATTGGTGCAACAATTGTTGATTGATTGATTAGATGTGTTTAAAGAATTTTCCAATTGTTGTTGGTTGTGTGTAATTAGCAATAAAAATAATTAATAGTAAAGGTGAATAAATTGCAAATTGTATATTAATAAGGAATTTAAAAACAGAAAATGTAAAATGTGTGAATTAACAATTACTAAATGTGTTGTCCAGAGATCTAATCCTCCCCATTCCCATGCAAGGTTCATTTTAATATAAAATTCATACATTTTAGATGTGGACAATCCATCTAAACCCCTAGTATCCCATTCCGGAGCTTACTCAATAGCCAACATAAGCATGGGTCCCAAGACTTATATATGACCTAATATCCCATTTCGAAGCCTATTAATTCAAAATCTATTCATTTTTCTCTCTTTTTCTAAAGTTACAACACATAAACCCTAGATCTAACAGCTCCTGTTCTGGAAATGCCATTAAAACTATAGCAAATATGAAGTAAAGCAGAGCATACAAGATATAAACACTAAACAAGCATTCATTTATCAACTTGAATAAGATTGACAAAATAAATCCTTATAAAACATACATATCAGAATAAGCACAAGGGAAAAGAAACATCTGAAATATATATATATATATATATATATATATATATATATATATATATATATATATATATATATATATATATATATATATATATGGTAACTAAGTTCATATCCCTTACATGTCTGAGAGAATTCAAAGATCCCCAAATAACAAAACAACTACTCACTACTCATAATGTAAATGGTAAAGAAAAGAGGAAAGAAATCATAAAACCCATTTGAGAGTCTGGATCTGAAGTACAACAACTCCTCTTCTTCTCCAAGCCTTCTTTTAATTCAAAACTTAAACTTTAAATTGTAACACTAACTACAACTGTGTGTATTTGTATTTTGAAGGTAAAACTATAATGAAAGAGTGATTTTTACAAGTAAATCTATATGAGCTAAGTGTAAAAACCCTAATGTATGAAAAACTACGAGTTAAACAACAGAGAATACCCTTAAGAACATCAAAACCTAAAAATATCTCTTTTAAAACCAGACAGAAAGCAACTTTTATAGTAGTTAAGGATAGCACTCGGTCGAGACAAAATGGTCTCAGTCGAGTCAAATCGGTTAAAAGAGTATTGTAGCTCAGCATACGACTGAGACAAAATGGTGTCAACAGAGTGCACTTTCTAGACTGAGTCATTTTTGAACTCTACATTGGACATGGCAAAGATAAATGGTCTCAGCTGAGCTGAATCCTTTGGTGAAATGGTGCGTTTTGCTGATTTACAGGGCACACGATTGAGACAAATGGTCCCAACTGAGTGCTAGCCCTTCTTTCTGCACAAAATTCAAAAATACACCATTAAACACTCAAAAACTTGGTAATTATCAAAATAATCCTATTTGGTATAAAAAGAGAAATTTAACACTTAAAACAAGCAAAATGAGACACAAACACAGACAAAAATATATAGAAAATAAAATTCGGCGTTATCAGTTGTCGCTGGCATCTGTCAGGGGTATAACCCCTTTTCCTTGATTATGGTAGAGACCATTATAGGCTTAGACGACTTTCATCATAGGCTTTCTACTCAGAGTGGTTCTTCCTCCTTCTTGACAGGCAGTCCTTTGCTTCTCCAAGTATGTCTTTGTCTTTTGAAGGTAACATGCCCTTTATGGGTTTTCATGTTAGTTTTTTTTGTTGAAATGTGCATCCTTTCACATTTTTGCACATCTCTATGCCTTATTTTTGCCTGAGATGAACCCAACTCACCCCAGTAGCTATTTTTTTTTAGGTATGGCTTCGCGAGAAGTTACAGTTACTGTCCGAGCCTCCTTCTCAAGTTAGAGCTATGTGGACTTATCCTATGAGGTGTGTCACATCTAGGTGACTTTAGCATGAGTTCCAGTCAGCCCAGAATGCCATTGGTTGGCTCAGTCATTCCATAGATATGGATATCAAGTTTAGGTGCCCACGGTTACCCGTTGTTTCTAAGGTCATTGATGGAGAGTTGGGATGTGTACCTCTTTGTGGACTTCACCGAGCCACTTTTTATGTCACTGCTTGGTGCGCTCATCAGTTTGAGGGAGACAAGATATTGTTAGGTGACCTTAGCTTTTTATGGAGGCATCATGACTTTTTACTTTGTGACTGAATATTATCAGAGGATCTGGGCTCAACTTCCAATAAGGACCGCCATTTCTGATGTAAGCACTTGGGATTTCACTTCCTTCGACTCTTACAAATGGTGGGTCACCAGTCCAGCTATTGATAACAAACTTTCTCACCCAAGGTATCTGGATGGAGAGAGAGACATGATATTGATAGATTAGATCAGACACTTTCATGGATTTTGTTTTTGCTCTTATTGAATATATGATAGAAAATGTTACTTTCAGACATTTGGATAGCACTTATGAATACATGCTTGACATTTCTTTTCTAATTTTGGTACACATGATCAATATTTGACTTTATCACGATGACACATATTATTCAATCTCAAAATAAAACTCTACAAGCATCATAACTCCTGTCGCCAATTAGCCCTCTCGAGTTTTCTTAATTGGTTATTTTCTCTCAGCCTCTAATTTTTGCCTAGAATGCCCTTTTTCAATTTTCATCCTAGCAAGGCGCCCAATTTTAGCAAGGCCGTTGTTTTTTGGCTTTCGACCCACTGGGCATTTTATTCTCTTATTTTTCTCTTTTTAGTCTTTTAGCCATGGAACCTTTTCAATCTTTCGACATTCATAGGTTCTCAAAATTCATTGCCATCGCTGTCTGATAGGATAACAACACCTTTGGATAATAATTTCTTAAGCACAAAAGGTCTTTTCCATGTGGGTCTGAATTTGCCTCGGAGGTATGGTATCTTAGGCCTTATTTGTTTTAACACTAAGCCTCCTTCCTTCAGAGGATGTTTTCTAACTTTCTTCCTAAATAAATGAGCCAACTTCTTCTGGTAGACTTGGTTGTGATAATATGCCCTCATTCTTTCACCATCAAGCAAGTTAAGCTGCGATAGTCTCTACTTTGCCCACTTTGTTTTTGGTATCTCAGTCTCTATAGTTACTCTCAAGGATTGATACTCAATTTCTACTGGCAATACCGCTTCTGTTTCATAAACTAGAGAGAATAGAGTTGATCTTGTTGAAGTTCTAGCTATGGTCCTTTAGCCCCATAGTGCAAAGGGTAGCTTATCAGCCCAATCCTTTTAAGTTTGCACCATTTTAGCTAAAATTCTCTTTACATTCTTATTAGCTGCTTCGAATGCTCCATTTGCTTAGGGTCTGTAAGGAGAAGACTTGTGATGTTGAACCCTATATCCAATAAGCATCTGTCTATTTTCACCTGAGAATTGTAACCCATTGTCTAAGACCACATGATGGGGCAAACCATACCTGCATATCAAGTTTTTCTCTATAAACTTCGGCATGTCCCCGTGCATCCACCTTTTTGAAGGATTCAGCTTCTACCCACTTAGTGAAGTAATCAATGGCAATTATTATAAACTTGTGTCCATTTGAGGCAAGCGGATGGATCATTCCCATGATGTCTATTCCCCATGCAGTGAATGGCTATGGCAATATGAGGTTGCTGATAAGTGTGAATTATATTTATATTTAGTTTGTTTTTAATATATTTATTATGTTAATTTAGTGTTAAACTTGTGATCTGAGAACCTAATTGAGTATCTTGATGCTTTTAGGTGTTTATTTGAAGGAAAAAGAAGAAATTGAAGGACTAAAAGGAGAATTCAACAAGTTTAGTATGAAAGAAGAAAAATATTATCGTGGTTTAGTCCAGAGGAAGACCATTCGGTGGAATCACTTGTTTATTCTACCGAATGGCCCTTCAAAGAAGGGAAATAGGGAGCATTCGATAGAATTAGTTTTCCATTCTACCAAATCATGAGAAAAGTCAAGAAAGAGCATTCGGTGGAGTGTTTTCTGACTCTATCGAGTGAGGATCAAATTGAAGTTACAAAATTCTTGATTCGGTAGATTCAAAATCTATTCTCCCGGTTCAAGCTTGTGCGATTAAATTAGAAGTTTTGTTCTAACTAGAATAGGAAATTTTTTGTCAATTAAAATAGGAATTCTTCTGCTATTCGGATTTGGAAGTTTCAAAGCATGGAATTTCTTCTTATGGCAGCTTAATTCAGCTATAAAAGGGCACCACGACACAAAACAAAAGGGGGAGGATGGAAGGGAGTCAAGTAGTTAGATAATTATAGAGTTTTCAATTACAAAATTTTAGTTTTCTTTAGTTATTTTATACAGTAGTTTTATTTTCTATTTTTTTATTCGTAGTTTGCAATTCTCTTTATTTTATTTTTAGTTGTTCTTTAATTTTCATAATGTTTGGTGAGTAGTTTTCTTCTTTTGTTAAGGGATACTTGAATCCTTAACTTGTTATTGTAATGACTTAAGTTGAGCTTGTAGGTCACGAAAGACACTCAAGAGGGGGGTGAATTGGGTGTCTTAAAAAATTTTCTGACCAAATTTCTAAGTAAACAGAATTGTATGCAAAATAAAAATATTGATGACTTTTATAAGCTTCTTTTAACTCTCAAATATGTTTCTGAAAAAATTATATTCAATTTGTTTGCAGTGACTCAGAAATTCGTTTTACAGAATTTTGAATAAAACAAGTTTTCAAAATGTAAAACAGAATTATAAAAGATAAACAATAGAGCTGAAATGTAGAGAACACTCAGAAATTATAGTGGTTCGGCCAACCCGCCTACATCCACTCCTCAAGAATCTATCTTGAGAATTCTCTCCACTCTTAACTCTTTTAAGGGCAAGAGTCAAAGCTAATATACAAACCTATGTATATCTACCCACAATCTTTTTCCCAAGTAAAAGATTGAAACACTTACTAGAATTTCACTTAGGTTCTAGCCAACCTTAACTCACAATCTTTAACAATAGAGATTCCTCACAAATAATTACAACAAAAGCTATAACCAATTGAGGATGATAAGTAAGAATGAAGTGCAAGATGGAAAGTGAGATTTTTGAACAAGTAGGCTTTTCTCTTAAGAGTTAGAAAATCTTTTCAATATTTTCTCTAATCTTCAAAATGATCAAACAACACATATTTATACCCAAAAACATGGTTTGAAGTGAGAAAATAGAAAACTAGTCGTTTTTTATCGTTAGAAAACAGGACAGACAGTTCTGTCCTTAACTAGCCGTTTTATTACCGTTATTTTGTCTTTTAGCGCAAAGCAGATTTTCGATTAGAAAAATTATCAGATTTTTAATCCAATTTCTAATTTAAATTCTGACGGGCCAATTTCTAAAGCATTTTCTGAAGGAAATCAGTTTTAACTAAAAACAAGATTTATGATTTAAAATCATTTTTTATGCAATTTTAAAACTTAGGATATGTATGTATGTATGACAATTTGATCCTCAAATTGATCTTACATTTTTATAACCTAACTTTCCTTAGACTAAAATATTCTTCAACTTGATCTTCATGAATCCATTCCTTAATCTTCATTCTTGATAATTTGTATTACAAGAGTTAAATTGAAATGCCTGCAAAACATAGCTTAGAACAAATTTTCTAATAGAGTTTATATAAGGTTTGATTATCATTAAAATTGGATATGGCCTTGGGCCAACAATCTCCCCCTTTTTGATGATGACAAAACCTTAATAAACTCCACTTAGAAGTCTATCTAGATTAGTCTAAAAACTTTCCCTGAATATATGCATGGGGTATTTACATAAAGAATAAAATCTGTAAAGTAAATATAAATTCCAGTAGAACTTCAGATTTTATCATAATATAAGCATGCCAATGAATTCTGTAAAAATTTAACTTGATTTTTTACAAGAAATATTTTTAAAGAAATTATTCATCATAATAACTTATAACAACAAAATTATAGCATAATAATGTGTTTGTCCAAAAACATTCATAAAAAATATTCATACAACATACTAACATACTGTGTTCATCACAGACATAACATAAACAAACCATCATAAAATATTTTACCCTATTTCTCCCCCTTTGTCATCAGCAAAAAGACACTATGGATCAACATCCATCGGCAAGGAGCTGCTTCCAGGTTGTCCTGGCTTTGGAGGATTTTTGTCTCGAAGAATAGTATGACCAGAACGTCTTCTAGGAGGAAAGGGAGTTGGCTTTTCATGTGGAATTGAGGCATCCGGCTCAGGTACAAATGGAACCAAGGATGAAGGATTGCTAACAATGGATGGAAGTATTTTAGCAATATCAGCAAAAATAAGACTTAACTTACCAAGCAAAGAATGCAACTCCAGCAGCTTGGTTTGATCCACCATGAAATGAATAGCTGGAGCAACTCTTGGTGCTGGTAGAGAATTTGGAAGAGATGATTGAGCAGCCCGTGAATGATCTGACTGTGTAGCATAGGAGTTGCTAGGCTGATGGGCAGAAACAGGTTTAGATTTTGGTGCAGATGGCTCACTAGAGATGGGCTCAAAATTATGTTCAGACTTGTTCTCAGAGACGCCATCAGATTTGTCTCTAGAGTTGGCATCAGATTTGTCTCCAGAGTCTTTAACAGAATTTTCTTCAAATTTCTCTTCAAATTTGTCATAAGATTGGGTGTTAGAGGGAACTCCAGAATGTGAATCAGATTTCTTTTCAGAAATCTGAACATCCAACAATGGTTTAGCAATGTGCACGCCTTTGGATGACTTGAATAATGCCAGTATTTGAGCAAGTTGAGCCTCTAATCCTGCAGTTTTCTCAACAGTGTCAATAGTCATAATTTCTTTACCCTTAGCGAATTTTGCCACAGGAGATGCTTTGGGAGGCGGTGCAGAAGCCTCAATGAACTTGTGTTTTCCAGTTGCAGTTTTCTTTTGGGGCAGATTGGAAACGAGCACATAAACATACACTAAAGTGTATATCCAATCTGCTAGCAGTAAGGTAAAGTAATGGTCCAATCATCCCTCTGTACAATTTTTCTTCAATAATTTTTCCTTTCTCATCTTTTTTTAATTTGATAGATATACTCATAGGAGTACTGGAGGGTTTTCCATTAAGCATATTATATTTCTTTAATATTTCTTTTGTGTATTTTATTTGACTGATGAAGATGCCCTCTGAACATTGCTTGATTTGGAGTCTCAAAAAGAATGTTAGTTCTCCCTTCATGCTCATTTCAAATTCTTTTTTCATAATACCTTCAAAATCTTTACATAAAGAAACATTAGTAGAACCAAATACAATATCGTCAACATAAATTGAACAATTAGCATGTGTGACTGTTTGTGCTTGATGAAAAGTGTATTGTCTACGTTTTCTCTGTTAAAACCATGATTTAATAAAAAATAACCGAGTTTTTCATACCAAGCTCTAGGAGCTTGCTTTAAACCATACAAAGACTTTTAAGTTTAAATACAAAATCTGGATGCTTAACATTTTCAAAACCAGGAGGTTGTTCTACATACACTTCTTCATTTAAAAGACCATTTAAAAATGCACTTTTTACATCCATTTGATATAATTTAAAGTTTTTAAAACATGCAAATACACATAAAATTCTAATAGCTTCTAGTATAGCTACGGGTGCAAAAGTTTCGTCAA
Source organism: Excoecaria agallocha (assembly GCA_037975025.1). NCBI lineage: Eukaryota > Viridiplantae > Streptophyta > Magnoliopsida > Malpighiales > Euphorbiaceae > Excoecaria > Excoecaria agallocha. Next base: position 99,361,317 of record CM075808.1, on the reverse strand, counting down.
AATCTATATCTTCCTCTTGATTGTAGCCTTGGGCTACCAATCTTGCCTTATTTCGAACAACATTACCCTGCTCATCTAGTTTGTTTCTAAACACCCATTTTGTCCTAATAATGGAACAATTTGAGGTCTAGGCACCAAGTTTCATACTTTATTTCTTTCAAATTGAATTAATTCTTCTTGCATAGCATTTATCCAATTTTCATCATTTTTAGCATCAATAAAATTTTTAGGTTCAGTATTTGAAACAAATGCAACATTACCACAATATTCTCTTAATGCTCTTCTTGTCATCATTTTTTTAGATGGATTAGTCAATAGATCATCCTTAGGATGATATCGATGAAATCTCCAGTCTTTAGGTAGTTCAGGAGTATGAGATTCGATTTGTTGTTCTTCTTGAACTTCTGGTACTTTTTCTGATGAGCTTTCTGGTTCCTCTTCAATTTCTGGATTATTTTCTGTTTCTTGAATTTTGTCATTAAGATCTTCTTGTTGATCTGGTACATCTTCTATGTCCACAATCTTCTTAACTTTTTTTTTTTTCTTTTTCAAGACCTGTCTCATCATCATAAGAATTTATATCTCTAGAATTTTCGTTAGTATAATCAAATCTAACATTTATGGATTCTTCAACTTTATGAGATCTTTTATTGTATACTCTATATGCTTTAGAATTTAATGAATATCCTAAAAATATACCTTCATTAGATTTAGCATCAAATTTATTTAAATTAACCTTATCATTAAAAATAAAACACTTACAGCAAAAAGGTTGAAAGTAGCTAATGTTTTGTTTTCTTTCTTTCCATAGTTCATATGGAGTCTTTTCCAGTACTGTTATGATCAAAATTCTATTTCAAATGTAGCATGCTGTGTTGATTGCTTCTGCCCAGAAATACTTTGGCAAGTTGTTTTCATTCAGCATTGTTCTAGCCATTTCTTGAAGAGACCTGTTCTTCCTTTCTACAACACCGTTTTGCTGAGGCATTCTAGGAGCAGAAAAGGTATGGTTTATTCCAAAAGTATAACAGAATTCTTCAAATTTATGATTCTTAAATTATCTTCCATGATCACTTCTAATGCTTGTTATTTTATATCATTTTTCATTCTAAATCTTTTTACTCAACTTCTTGAAAGCTTCAAAAGTTTCATCCTTGTGTGCAAGAAACATAACCCATGTATAACGTATATAGTCATCCACCACATTTAATACATAGGATTTTCCACCAATACTTGAAGGATTTATTGGTCCAAATAAATCCATATGTAGAAGCTCTAACGGTTTTTCAGTAGAAATCACATTCTTAGACTTATGTGAATTTCAGATTTGTTTTCCAAGCTGGCATGCCTTGCATATATGATTTGTATCAATTTTTATCTTTGGCATTCCCTTCACCAAGTCTTTTCTGACTAGCTTTTCTAGTGCATGAAAAATTGTATGTCCAAGTTTTCTATGCCATATAATACTTAAGTCTTCTTTAGTAAGTAAGCATTTGGCTGTACTATTTTGAATATCTTTCAGGCTAACCAAGTAGATATTTCCAGACCTTTGTCCTTTTAGAACAGAGTTTCCAGTTTCAATATCTTCTACTCTACAATGATCAACTTCAAATATTACTCTTTTCTTTTTGTCACAAAGTTGACTTATGCTGAGTAGATTATACTTAAGACCTTCAACAAGAGAGACATTTTCAATTACTGGATTAGTTCCAATAGAACCAATACCAATAATTTTTCCTTTTTGATTATCACCGAAACTGATAGAACCACCTTCAGAATTTTTCAGCTTAGAAAATTTTGTTCTGTCCCATGTCATATGCCTAGAGCAACCGCTATCCATGTGCCACTTTTCTGTTTTGGTGCTCCTTAGGCAAATCTGAAAAATAATCAAGTATTTTTAGGTATCCAACTCTTCTTGGGTCTTTCATGGTTAGTTATAAGGGTTTCAAAATTTTTAATTACCTATTTAACAGAATTTGCATTTTTCTTATAGTAACAGAATTTTGAAATATGTCCCTTTTTACAACAATAAAAACATGTAGCATAAGGATTACTTATCATTTTATTTGATAGATTTTGCTTGTATTTCTTCTTATTATTTTTCTATAATATTTCGTTGATGTATTTGTGTGAGAAGTGTGAGCAGATTTTGTAGTTAAATTTTCAGCAGATTTTTCATTACATACACATAACTGTTTACCTTTTACATTGCATTTTTCCTGTAAATCAATAAATTTACTTTCCAGAACTGAATAATCATTTTTATTTTTTAATTCAGTCTCCCTTGCATTTTCATATTCTGTGAGCAGTTTATCATACTTTTTCTTTATCTCAATATGAGTCTTTTTTAGCATTAGATATTTATCATGCAGATTTTCAAAACATTCTAGCATTTTTTCATACTCATTTCCATTTTCATTAGAGTCAGAATTCGAATTAGAATCACTTACCTCAGAATTTTCTGAATCATTCTCAGGTGAGCTGTTATCAGCATTTCGTTCACTGTCAGAATTGGAGTTTTGCTCTTCATGATTAGAAGTTGTCATTAGACCAACATCATCAAAATTCGTCGATTCTGATTCGCTGTTGCTGGATTCTTCACTATCACTCCATGTAGCCTTCATAGCTTTCTTCTTGAATCTCTTCTCTTTTCTTTTGAGATTTGGACATTTAGATTTTATATGACCGGATTTGTTACATTCATAACAACTTATTTCACCAGACTTTGATGAATTTTCTGCTTTGTGATGAAAGAATTTCTGATGCTGCTTTTTGTATGATCTTCTTCCTTTTCTGTACAACTTTTTGAATTTCTTTGTAATCAACGCCATTTCATCATCACCTGTAGAGTAATCACTTCCAAATTCTGCTTTGAGAGCAATAGCTTTTAATTTTCTATCTTTTTCTTTTTCTGCATCTTGAGACTTGATATAAAGTTCATGAGAAATAAGGGATCCACAAATAATATCAAAATTTAAGGTACTAAGATCTTTATCTAACAAAATTGATGCTTTTGATTCCCATCTAAGTGTAAGACCTCTAACAAGCTTTGCAATTTTGTTATGTTCATCAAGTTTTTTACCAAGAGCTTTAATTTTATTAGTTAATTTAACATACCTATTTATTACCTCAGAAATTGACTCCTCTGGCTTCATTTTGAATGCTTCATAGTCTACCATGAGAACATGAAGTCTAGTGTCTTTAACTTGATTTGTTCCTTCATATGTTACTTGAAGCTTATCCCAGATTTCTTTAGTTGTATCACATTCAGAAACTCTGTTGAATTCATTTGTATGCAATGAGCAGAAAAGTATGCTCATAGCTTTAGAATTTAGCTGCACTTTTCTCTTTTAAGCTTTTATGAATTCTTTTCTGGTTTTTAGAATAATGGTAGTTTCTGAAGCTCCTTCTTCATCAGAAATCTTTCGTAGATGCTCATATCCATCTTCAATATTATCCCAGCAATCCATATCTTGTGATTAAATAAAGTGTCACATGACAACTTTCCAAAAAGGATAGTTTTCACCACTAAACATTGGAGGACGATGAACAGAATGTCCTTTTTTGAATGGAGTAGCAGTAGGAGCATTGCTTGATTCTGCCATTTGCAAGATCACTCAAGGGTGTTAAGCCTTAGGGAATAAAGAACCGCTTTGATACCAAATATAGGTCCCGAAAGATACTCAAGAGGGGGATAAATTGGGGTCTTAAAAAATTTTCTGACCAAATTTCTAAGTAAACATAATTGTATGCAACATAAAAATACTGATGACTTTTATAAGTTTCTTTTAACTGTCAAATATGTTTCTGAAAAAATTATATTCAATTTGTTTGCAGTGACTCAGTAATTCGTTTTACCGAATTTAGAATAAAATAAGTTTTCAGAATGTAAAACAGAATTATAAAAGATAAACAACAGAGCTGAAATATAGAGAACACTCAGAAATTATAGTGGTTCGACCAACCCGCCTACATCCTCTCCTCAAGAATCTATCTTGAGAATTCTCTCCACTCGTAACTCTTTTAAGGGCAAGAGTCAAAGCCAATATACAAACCTATGTATATCTACCCACAATCTTTTTCCCAAGTAAAAGATTGAAATACTTACTAGAATTTCACTTAGGTTCTAGCCAACCTTAAATCATAATCTTTAACAATAGAGATTCCTTACAAATAATTACAAAAAAAGCTATAACCAATTGAGGATGATAAGTAAGAATGAAGTGCAAGATGGAAAGTGAGATTTTAGAACAAGTAGGCTTTTCTCTTAAGAGTTAGAAAATCTTTTAAATATTTTCTCTAACCTTCAAAATGATCAAACAACACATATTTATACCCAAAAACATGGTTTGAAGTGAGAAAATAGAAAACTAGTCGTTTTTTACCGTTAGAAAATAGGACAGACAGTTCTTTTCCTAACTAGCTGTTTTATTATAGTTATTTTGTCTTTTAGCGTAAAACAGATTTTTGATTAGAAAAATTGCCAGATTTCTAATCCAATTTCTAATTTAAATTCTGATGGGCCAATTTCTAAAGCATTTTCTGAAAGAAACCAGTTTTAACTAAAAACAAGATTTATGACTTGAAATCATTTTTTATGCAATTTTAAAACTTAGGATATGTATGTATGAATGACAATTTGATCCTCAAATTGATCTTATATTTTATAACCTAACTTTCCTTAGACTAAAATATTCTTCAACTTGATCTTCATGAATCCATTCCTTAATCTTCATTCTTGATAATTTGTATTACAAGAGTTAAATTGAAATGCATGCAAAACATAGCTTAGAACAGATTTTCTAATAGAGTTTATATAAGGTTGATTATCATCAAAATTGGATATGGCCTTGGTGTTAGTGTAAGCCCTAGCCCCAATACATTGTAACGAAACACTTGAAATTAATAAAATGAGGCATTAGTTTTATCTTTTGTATTCCTGTGCGTATCAATTGATAAAACTATCCAAGAATGTCGTTTCGGTTTAAGTTATCATGTGTGAGGCACATGGGTTGTAAGACCTTGAAACAAATGAGACTTCATTCTAAATATCCCTAGTCAGTCATTGTTATGGGAATAACAAATGAATTAAGACTAGTATGCTCTCTCTGATATTATGAGTTCTGTCTTACGGATCATTAGGACATGAGTGTCAATCAGAGATCATAGATACATGTTAAAGAATATGGTATCTGGATACGATCCGCTCATGAGAATACTACATGGTACAAGTCATAAGTGTTTCTCATATGCAAGTTTTGTATCGGAGTTCTTAGACCTGAAATCTCTATGAAACTCTTTATGAATTACTGTGTACTTTGACATACACCTAACGTGCTCGTAACAGAGTGACAAGTACGGGTATGATTGGGTATGCATTAATTCATGTTAGAGAGCATGAGAGAAGTGAAGGGATTACCCCTCTCAATAAGAGAGAAAATATCATCGGCCACTTGATCAGTGAACTGAGAAGTGTATGGCCATACCGAGATGAAATAATGAGTAATCATTATTTATCTGAGAGTTCAGTGTCACTGGAATATCAAGAAAGGAATTAATAAATATAAGGATGACTAGTTCCATGCCTTATATTAATTCTGATATTTATGGGTAAGGGACTATGCAAAATTGCATTAGGTCACCAAATGCCATATGCATTTTCATTTAATTTGGAATGCTATAATATCTTGCTAGAGAATATATATAGCCTTTGAATTAATTTATTAATTCATTGCCAACATTAAATGGACCTATAGGATCGCACATAAAGCATTGGGCTTAAAATATTTAAATTAAGTATTGGGCATTAATTTGGGCTTTTAATTAAAGTCAAATTAATGTATGTAATGGGTTATAAAATTGCTATTGGGCTTTGGTCCATGAGAGAGAAATTCAGCCCACAAGGTTTAATTTCAATTAATTAATTATCTTGTGTTAATTAAATTAATTGAGTATTAAAGCCTAAAGGAATTTAAATTAAATTAAATCACTTATTTATTTAATGAAGTGGCCGAAATTCCAAGAGGAAAATCAAGGAATTTCGGCACATGTTGTTTATTTAATTAAGTGATTTCATTTAATTAAATGTCTTATATTTTATTTCAAATTTGAATTTTAAATTCAAAGGAGTTTAATTCAAAATATATTACTTATCTTTAGGAAGTGATAGAGTTTGAATTAACTATCTTAGGATAGTTGAATTCAGATTAAAGACTTGCCTAAAAGATAATGATATATAAAGAAATAAAACCCTAGGAGCAATAGGAGAAGAGGTTGGCGCAAAACCCTAGTTCTTCTATGCAATTGGCGTGAACTTTCTCTCTTCCTCTCTCAATTCTTTTGGCCCAATTTTTCACAAGGAGAAAGGATAGTTCCTCATTCTCTTGTGTTCTTGGGTAGTAATAGCAACCTAAGAGAAGTACAAAATCAAATTTTGTAGCTTCAAACTATAACCATTACACAATACCGAAATAGAGAGCTAGCAATCTCGATTTTAAGCCGACGGTGCAATTGTGTGTGTGAAAATAGAGGGATTGGCGAAAAAGGCTATTCCTTGGCATTGGTGATCGAGATCTAAGGTGGATAAAGGCATCTTGGTTGCTGGACATCACAAAATCAAAGAATAAAAAGGCATCATCTATTGTAAGTTTCAAAACCCTAAAATTGCATGTTTTCGTTCCTAGTTTTGGATTTGTATGGTATGCATGATAAAATTTTTGTTTTTCCGCTGTGCTATCATGATTATCATACCATGTCATATTCCATCACTTGGGCCAACAGAGCTTTATATTCAAATTCAAGTTGATTATTTCTTAGTTTTAAATGTATTCTTATATTCGATTTTGTTAAAATTAATTATTGGTTTATTGATTCAATAGCTAAAAGTTGATTTAAGCATAATTGAAGATTTGTATGTTCTTGGATTAATCTTTTGAGTCAATGCATGATTGTTTTCAGTTTTGAGATGATTGTGTTTTGATAATATTGGTTAATACTAAGAGAGGAGGAACTAAGAATAAATTGAAGTTGAATTTACTTGAAAAAGAGCTTAATGAATGTTTAGGAAATTAAAACTAAATTTTTATGCTATATATGTATTAAATTGTCCTTAAACAGGGAATTTGATGTTTAAAAAAGATATTCTTGATTCAAGATATCAGGCTTTATTCATCTAGTTTTTCTATAATCACTTGTGTTACTTTTGTTATTGAGTCATTACAATGGAAGTTGAGGTGGATATTTCCTTCAGCAAGAGTATTTCTGTTATTGCTTTGTGTTAAATTTATGTTTGTCTAATTTTTGTTTTTGTTTTAGTTAATTATTTACTTAGTTCTTAAATCGAAAGCATTGGGAAATAATCTCAGATTTATTCAATTCATACATAGATATTATCTTTAGCAATCTATGTTCTCTTGGGTATAATATTTAAGGTCTTAATCTATATTTCTCTATATTACTAGCTGATCTAGTATACTTGCTATATACCGGTCAAGTTTTTGATGCCATTGTCGGGAAACAACGGTCTTATTTTTGTTTAATAATATCTTTGGTTGAATTAGTTTGAGATTTTATTTTATTTTATTTTGTTTTTGATTTGGTGATTTTTCTTCACAGGAAAAAATTAATCCACTTTTCAAGATGATGCAAGATGATGTCCAAGATCATACATTGTTCCTTTTACAACAACAATTGAATGATTTAAAGAGACAAACGGAGGAGTTCACGAGTACACATGCACCAAGTCCTTATTCACCACCATCATTTGTTGAAGAGTCTTGTTCTCCATGGATTTAAGGAGCACAAATTGAAGAATTACAGAGAGAGATTCGAGAATTATAATATTCAAAAGAGGCTTGTAACTTAAAAAATCAATTTCTTCTTGACTTGCTTTTAGCTGAAAGAGATGAGTGAGAGGCTATATTTAGAAGTCAAGAGGAAAAGTTAAGAGGTCAAGAGGAGAACTGTAGACTTCAAGAGGAGAAGTTAAGAATCCAAGAGGAGAAATTAAGGATCCATGAGAAAAAGTTTAGAATTCAAGAAGAGAAGTTAAGGACTCAAGAGGAAGCAATCAAGAATCAAGAGAGTTTATCACTAAAAAAAATAAAGAATTAGCGACGAAAATTAGCGACAGCATATATTCCGTCTCTAAATAGCGATGGATTAGCAACTATTTTTAATTTTAGCCGTGAAAGTATATTGTTCATATGTTTAGCGATGAAAATCAAAACAGTCGCTAATTTTGGCGCCAAAGAAATGTGCCATTTTTAGCGACGATCTTAGCGACGGAAATAGTCACTAATTGATGCGAACATTTAGCAATGGAAATTTGTCGTTAAAGTTAACATAATATTAGCAAAAAACAGTAGCGACGATTTAGCGGTGAAAATGGTCGCTAATGGTATATTGAGTTCTGCATCAACATTAATATTTTATACTATATTAATTGTCTTTTTTTCAATTAAATTTGTTGAAAATTTTTATTTTTGATTATTTATTTTACCAAACATTATAATATTAATTAAAAATTTACATAATTATTTATAATTAATAATTATTTTTAATAATTTTATTTTACACATGAAATTAGATCCATATAATTTCTATTTTTTAATTTATATTAAAAAATTTATAAGTTTTATTGCAAGATTTGTTATATATTATTAATTGTAAAGTATTATTTGAAGCTTAAATATTATATATTATAATTATTTTGAAAAGATCATATTTTTTTTCAATTACCCCAAAATCTATACTATTTATTTAGAAAATTTATATTTTTTTAAAAAAAAAATAATAATAGTAATAATAATTTAATTGTTACCATTATATATGAGCAAAAAAAACTCAAAAATGGTTAACCAAAAAAATAATTAACCGAAAAAGATTTTTTATATATTATTAATCGTAAAGTATTATATGAACCTTAAATATTATATATTATAATTATTTTGAAAAGATAATTTTTTTTTGTCAATTATTCCAAAATCTATACAATCATAAAATTGAAAAGTACATCAACAAAGAATACTTTATCTTTAAAATTTATGAAATTGACTTATTCTTCTTTAGTTTTTTCAATATGATTTCAAATTGTTTTTTCTTAATCAATTTATTTATATTGATTTTTAAATCTCAATAAAATTTTATAGAATTTTATATATTATTAAAAACTAACAACAAGCATAAAAAATTATTCTAAAAAAATTAAAGATTAAGATCACATAAAATAATTAAAGATAAACATAATTTTATTATTAAAAATTAATTAATATTTTTTCAATAGGTGTATGCATATACAAATAAAATAAAAAACTCATACCAACTGTATTTATAAAATTATCCTTCTTCTTACAGACTTTTTTGTCTTTTTGAAACCCTAATATCCCTTCCCTCCCTACCTCATTCTTTTTACATTTCTTTAACGAGTTGAGCCGCCTGTCTGCCTCTTCTCCTCCTTTCCTCAAATCCCTTTCCCCTCTCTTTAAACTGAGGATTTCTTTCCTTCCTTCCGGCAACTGGCGATGGCGATCGGCGCCATGAGTGACACCGGTGAGTCCCCAAGGGCGAGGAGATCATCATGGTACCCTCCGTTCCCCCTCATTCAATTATTTGAATGGTCTGAGCCTTGAGGAACTGTTCAATCTTGAGCAACAAATGACTTCTGCTGTGAATGAAATACTCTTAAAGAAGGTTAGATTTTTTTCTCTCCTAATAATCCATATTTCTGATTGTATAGGAAAATTTTCAATTGATCTCTTCTTAAACATTGGGTTTGAAGAAATGCCGTGATGATTATGCACGACTGGTAGTCTTGTTTTTCAATATACTGAAATTAGAGTGTTGCGTCATTTCTGAAATGGGAGATGAACGTTGTCTTCATGGAAGTAGATAGGTTCGTTGCAAAAGCAGTACAGTTGGCAGACCTAACTGGATTTTTGAATCTTGTTGTATACTTGATAAATCTGACCAATTCCGCTGTTTTGCATTTTCCAAAACGGTAATTTAAGAGTGAGCATAACTAAACCTTATGGGAGTGCTCTGCTTTGGGTAAGTCGGTTTTAAGAATTGTGAGAGGGAAAAACAGTTTCGGTAGCAACCATTTCAATAGGAAGAATACTAGAGCACTATCGTTCATTCAAAATATTGGCCATCGTTCTCCGTCTCTCATTTCTGGTTCTTAAATGCTTAGCTGCGTCTTCACTTACTATCTCATCGTCTTAATTAGCAGTTGTTGTGAATGATGCAGACAAGAATTGATTCACTTTTTAGCTTATTAGAGGATCAGAATTGATTGTTCTTGTGAAGGTTTAGGATCAGTTTTGACTTTGAAGTCTATAAATAGTTAAATACTCATACACGTGATGCTTTATTAATCAGTTTAGTCATGGAATCAAATCCTGGCAGTTGTCTGTTTGAATTATGTTATGCTATTTTAATTTAGTTTGACTTTGGAAAGGAGCCTTAGGTAGCTTGGAAACTGAAAGATCTTATCCCCTTGTTATTAGAACAAAAAATTATGTTTTAACCAATATTATTTTTTTATTTTCTTATAATGTTATAGTTTTTATATTTTTATGACCACGTAAGTTATTACATCCATAAAAATGAGAAAATATATTGTTAAATAACAACTTATTTACCCATACAATACATTAATCAAGTTACAACAGAAACAAATCATAATATTCTGAGTAACAATCCGAACGTAGTTAACAACGACCCAAACATATTGTTACATTTAGGAAACATGTAGCTCTTCCGTAAGAACATGTAAGCCAAATGCCTTGTAATTATGAAGAATATGAATCACTTTATCCAGGGATCAAAAAAAGATAATGGAAGGTTTCAAAGGTGCCCGTGCATGGTGTTTCTAGACAAACAAGAAGTGACGTCCTCTTAAACATTATATTTACAGGCAATAGCATTGCATTAAGAACCATAGTGTTGTTCATATGCAAGAAAGAGTGTTCAAATTGAGGTTAACCAACATTTTTTAGCAGGCAAGTTAAAGTCCATTCCGGCTAAACTAATTTATAAACTAGTGTAAAAAAAGCTATTTTTAGATTAATTTGAAGGCAAGTTTATTTGCACATACATCAGCTTTAAAAATAATTTATAATTAGGAGCTCATTGATAAGCATGTAGCAATTTTTTAGCAGAATACAAATCCCAGCTGTAAAAATATCAATAACCATTATCCAAATTATAATACTAGCTCACTAGTGTTTGTGGATTCGAAGGCTGTTTGTGTAATTCAAAGCACCAGAAAAATGTGATTCAAATCCCCCTGCTTGAAGCTGTTCTCTTCTTCCTCCCTCTTCAACCTTCTCTAATCCAATGCTATAGGTAGTAACAATGTACTAACAGAACATGGATATCCTCCGAAATGTGTCTTTTTATTAATTTTCCACTATTATTCCTCTATAAAAATTTGCCATTGACTACAAACTGTCCCTAACTATGCAATATCCATTTTAATTTCAATCTGCTAAACAGTATAACTAATGTTAATAAATCAATGTACCCCAGGCATAGTTCAAATTGTAACTTCCATCATGTATCATACTAGCGCACAGAGCAAGCAGCTGCTGACATACAGGGGCATAAACCAAAATGCATATAAGAGGGTTTTAAGAAAAGAAATTATGTGGCTTACATGTTACATTAATTCATTACAGTAATTTTAGATATATAGATCTTGTAATGATTTATATTATTACTTTTTATTTTTATTTTTTTAAACTTTTTTCCATTAAATCCAACCACATCATTGATTAAATTATCAATTTTATAAATTATGTATTATAATTTTTTAAAATATCATTTCATCAATATCTATAATTATATATTTTCATTGTATTGATTATTGATTTTTTTATATATGAAGGTCAAATATAAATGTATACATATTGAGGAGTAAGGGCTGATATTTTCAAAAATAAATTAGCTTTATGTATGCCTTGTAAAGTTATTTTTTTTACTGATCAATTAATAATATGTTGCTATTAAAAAAACCAAAATTTACTTATGCAAATATAAAATCATTTTTTACTATTTTCAATTTGTATTGGTAAGTTATTATGGGCATGCTCAACAAAACCCAACCTCTGTTCTACCCAAGACACCTATTCTCTGCAAGCCATTACAACTCGCCATTCAACGAGCTCTTAACATTGGTAACATTAATCCTTTGAGAACAGTAAGTTCAATCTTTGATTTTGCATTAATCATATCTTAATCAAAGTTATATATACTTAGTGATTAAGATTTATGGTGTTGGTGCAGTTGTTCTTTGAGAATAGTGTTTGGAACATTCAGGCTGGCAAACGAGTGGGGCTTGACACTGTGCTGGTGAGACAGATAATGATTAATTAATTATAGGAAATTAATATTTGTGGAAATAATAATAGGATTAAAATGGAATTGACAGGTTGGGACCTCTCAAAGAGTGAAAGGTGCAGGTTATGCTTAAATGTTTTATATATATTTGGATTTTGGAGTCTTGTTGTATATTTGATAACTCTTTATTTGCTGTGTAATTGCAGATGAGAAGTTTGGAGCTATCAAATCAACAAATGCTGCTACAATTCATAAGAATCTTCAACTATTATTTTTTTAGCATAACTATATACCTATATATATACCAGCATTTACGTTCCATTTGATTATTCAACCTAAACATCACTCATAAAAACCCTATTTATAATGTATAAGAGAGATCAGATAGCCCATAATGGCAATTATCTTGGGAGTTTCACAAAAATACCCCCAAAAAAGAAGTCCTATCTAAAAATACCACTTTTTATTTTCCTTTGCAAAAATACCGTTTTTTAAATTTTAAATTTTAAAAATACCACTTTTTTTTATCTAACTCAAATTAATATCTTTCTTTCCTTAGTTATTTTTTTCATCTTCTTCGTTTTTTTTTTCATCTTCTTTTTCCTTCTTTTTAAATTGACAATTTCGTCTCCTTCCATTTTAATTGTTGGAGATATTGAAGATATTGAAACTATAATAAAAACATAGAAATGGAGCTGATAAAAGGAGGGAAAATGGAGAAGATGATGTATAAGATGTAATGAGACAAATAAATATATTTTATTTATTTCTTTTAAATTATTTTTACTCCTTTTCCTTTTAGATGCTACCATTCCTTTTCTTTCAGCTGCTGCTACTCTGTTAGTTATTTTATTTAAGCAGCTTTACCTTGTATATAAATACACTGTTGAGAATAAAAAAGAGGTGTGAGGTTCATTTCATTTTCTTGAATCTTGTTTTCAAGATTATCAAGATGTGGAAGAGAGAAATTAGTGCTTATGGAGGAAAAGATTGGTAAGAGGAAGTGGCTTATTAAAAAAGATTAGGAGATCGAGCTTCTCTTATTGGTCAGACATTCTCATGTAGGAGCTCTCCTAAACGGCTGCCGCAGCAGGGAGGAGTTCGAGGAGTTATAATTCACAATCAAGTTATAATTTTTTCCTTATATGTATATATATAAATTCGAAAGTATGGATATGGCCGGTAGTGTTATTTGAATATTCATTTTGGGTGGCTTAGCAATCAACAGTTGATCTTAAAACGTTTGTTAATTTATGTAGTGAAAATGCAATCAATCGTTTTTAATTGTTAATTTATGTCTACTGCAGTATAAAGTATGTGGGAGAGCTCCTTACTGTTTAAAATGATAAGAATCAACAACTAACTAAATATCCAAAAACAATACTAAATAAGGATCAGTGTTATGGGGTGCTGATACATTAAAATCATATAAAATCAATCCATTAGAATAATTGACAAAAGTTCTTAGGTGGCTGGTGCTCGATTAAGATCAATATCAACAAATAGGTGTGTTTGTCCATTATTTTTGGAAATGTAAAAGATGAAATTGAATTTTAGATGGACAAGACTTCAGTTCTTGGAGATGCTATAAAGAATGTGAAACAATTGCAAGAAAGAGTGAAAATACTAGAAGAGAAAACAAAGAAAAAAGTAATGGAATCAGGAGTAGTTGTGAAGAAATCTCATGTTGTTCTTGGTGAGGATGATACGTCTTCTTCTGATGAAACTTTCTCCAAAGCCTATTTTTATAACAAGCCTTTACTAGAGATTGAAGCAAGAATTTGTGAAAACAATGTGCTCATCAGAATTCACTGTGAGAAAAGCAAAGGAGTTCGTGAGAAAATTGTGGCTGAAATTGAAAAATTGAATCTCACTATTATCAACACCAGTGTTCTTACCTTTGGATGTTCTACTTTTGATGTTACCATTATTGCTCAAGTAATCAATTTTTAATTTTTTATTAATTAGACAGTATAAAATCGAATCGAATCGAACAATAGACAATTTAGTTTATTTGATTTTTGTAGATGGATAATGAATTGAATATGTCAACGAAGGATATTGCAATGCATCTGCACTCAGCTTTCAAAGTTCATATAAAATAAAAATCTACTTAATTACTAGGAATAATTATAAAATATATGTGTTTACACAAGGCCTATTTTGCTCCACCAAAAACAATACTAAAATGGTATACACGGTAGTATATCAGGTATACCGTCGGTATACCATAATCCATAATTATAATTGTTTTCTGAATTTTGATATACCGATGATATACCAGGTATACCGAAATTCAAAATTGAAATTATCTTCTGAATTTTGGTATACCAATTCCAGAATTGAAATTGTCTGATAAATTTTGTTATATCGATGGTATACTAGGTATACCATCGGGTATACCAAAATCCATAATTGAAATTATCTTCTGAATTTTGGTATACTATCAGGTATACCAAAATCCAGAATTGAAATTGCCTTCTTGATTTTGGTATATCAGTGGTATATCAGGTATACCAAAATTTAGAATTGAAATTGTTTGCTGCATTTTGGTATACCAAGGTATACTGTCGGATATACCAAAATCCAGAATTGAAATTGTCTTTTGTATTTTGGTATACCGGTGTTATATCAGGTCTACCATCAGGTATGCCAAAATTCAAAATTGAAATTGCCTTCTTGATTTTGGTATATCGGTGGTATACCAGATATACCAAAATTCAGAATTGAAATTGTCTGCTAGATTTTGGTATACTACTGGTATATCAAGGTATACCGTCGGGTATACCAAAATCTAGAATTGAAATTATCTTTTAGATTTTGGTATACCGGTGGTATACCAGGTATACCATCGGATATACTAAAATTAAAATTATCTTCTAAAATTTGAATTTTATTATTTTTTATATTTTACTAAATAAAAAATTATACAAAATACACAATTCTTGTCGTTAACAACCTGAATGATTAGTACAATCTTCTATTTTACATAGCCAATGGAGTTAGAAAACTAAGTTACTTTTAGCGGATTTATTACAATTTTTTTCATCATGCTAAAGTAAGCATTTACTTATGCAGACTCTTCCATTGAATATCAGTCAATATATATAATAAATTTCTTGATGCTGTTGCAAAATTATCTTTGTTTTTATAAGCTGAAATTTATTGCAATTTTAATGAAACAAAATCACAGATTATAGCTACATGTGACAGTTGAAACTGACAGTCCCAAACCCAGCATGAAAAATGGCCGAAACAACAGGGAAATCACGAAAACTACTCTTTCTAAGAACAGAGCATCAAACATTAATTTTAGTATATCTGATGGTAAACAGGGAATTTGATATTTAAGAAAGATATTCTTGATTCAAGATATCAGGATTTATTCATCTAGTTTTTTCATAATCACTTGTGTTACTTTTGTTATTGAGTCATTACAATGGAAGTTGAGGTGGATAATTCCTTTAGCAAGAGTATTTCGGTTATTACTTTGTGTTAAATTTATGTTTGTCTAATTTTTGCTTTTGTTTTAGTTAATTGTTTACTTAGTTAGTTCTTAAATAAAAAACATTGGGAAATAATCTCAGATTTATTTAATTCATACATAGATATTATTCTTAGCAATCCATGTTCCCTTGGGTACAATATTTGGGATCTTAATCTATATTTTCCTATATTACTAGCCGATCTAGTACACTAACTAGATACCGATCAGTTGCATAGCTCAGAAACGGGTAGATATTTCAGATCTACATACTGCTGGCACAATTGACATTCCTTGACATGCTTAGAGCAATCAGTATCCATTGAGAGCCAAAAGAAACCCTATCTCATGATCTCCTTTACTAAGGCTAATATGTTCATATGAGCTCCCCATACTCCTGCATGTACTTTTTTTATTACCTTTTTTGCTTCCTTTTCATCTAAGCATCTTAATTGAATTCCATCAGGTTGTCTTTTATAAAGAACTCCTCCTACAGTAATGAACTGATTTGATAGGTTACGAATCATCCTTTGGTCTTTTTCAGTTACTTCCTCAGGGAATATTAACTTTTATAAATAATTCTGAATATCGTAATACCAAGGCTTCTTGTTGTCCACCTCACTGTCCATTAATTGTCCTTTTTAAAAACACGGCCTATCAGAACTTGAAATTAGCACAGGTTTCATAACCACTCCCCTTGGATTATTCCACATAGACACCAAAGTTGCCAAGACATCTGCCAAATGATTTTCCTCTCTAGGTATATACCCAAAGGTACAAATCTCGAACTAACAACTCAAAACCTTCAAGTGTTTAAGATACGGCAATAAACGTTCTTCTTTTACTGACCATTCACCCCTTACTTGGTAAACCACAAGCAATGAATCTCCAAAAACTTTTACAGATTTTGCCCTTACATCCAGTAGAGCATCTAACCCAAAAATGCAGGCTTCATACTCCGCTTCGTTGGCTTTGTATCTAAGCTTTTTGGCCAATGGCATCCTTTCTCCCTTTAGGGTAACCAAGATCACTCCTACTCCTACTCCTTGTTGTTAACAGCTCCATCAATATACATTTGCCATTTTTACACCATTATAGTCGTTACGTTTTCATCGAGAAACTTATAGGTCATCTCTTTACCTTTCAAAGGCTGATCAGCTAGGAATTTCGCTACCGCTCTTCCTTTAACAGTTTTTCTAGTGATGTATTCTATGTCAAACTCCTGTAAGAGAATCAACCATCTTCCCTCATAATGAAGGAGCTTCCTTTAGGTATCTAAGGGGATTCTATTTAATTTGTATCTTATAAGAATGAAAGTAGTGCCTTAACTTCTAAGATGCCCATATGATTTCCAGAAAAACCTTTTCTATCTTAACATATTTTGTCTCATAAGGGAGGAATTTTTTGCTGAGATAGTACACTGTATACTCAATCCCAAAATCATCCTTTTATGCCATCATAGTCCCTATCGAGCTTTCTTCTATTGCTAAGTATAAAATCAAAGGTTTTCCTACCTGAGGTAGCCTTAACACTGGTGGATGTAACAAGTAATCCCTGATGGTATCAAACGCCTTCTGAAAATCCTTATTCCGAACCACGGGTTGATCCTTCCTAAACAGCATGAAGATCAATTCACAAATCAAAGTCAGCTTGGCGATGAATTTGCTTATGTACTAGATTTTCCCCAAGAATCCTCTAACTTCCTTTATGACCTAACAGCTTACCCGAAATGACCTCAAATATACACTTCCTTGGATTGAAGCGAAAATTATACTAAATGATCTTCTGAAAGAACTTCTTTTATGCTTTAAAATGACCTTCTCTAGTAACCAACTTGATCATCATGTCATCTATATACACTTCTACTTCCTTATGGATCAAATCATCTAAAATCTTAGTGGCCATTCTTTGATAGGTAGCTTCCACACTCTTAAGCCTATAAGGCATGACCCGGTAAATATATGTCCCTTATTTAGTTATAAAAGCCATTTTAATCCTATCTACTATTTTGTTTATGATCTAATTATACCCTACATACCTATCTACGAAACTGTACATGGCACAAGCAGCAGCATTATCCACTAAGACATTTATGTGATGTAAAGGAAAGTTATCCTTGAGGCAGGCTTTATTTAGGTCTCTATAATCCACACAAACTCTTACCTTCCTATCTTTCTTTGCTATAGGGACTACGTTCACTAGCCATATGGGGGTATTAAACTTCCATTAAAAACTTGGCCTCTATTTGCTTTCTGACCTCTTTCTTAACCTTCTTAGCCCATTCTAGTCTAAGCCTTCTAAGCTTTTGTTTAATAGGTTTGTACCCTGGGTATATTGGAATGTCATGTTTGGCAATTTCTCAATCTATTCTTGGCATGTCTTTATAGGTCTAGGCAAAGATTTTTTTATATTTTCTTAACATTCTCTCAAAATTTTCTCTCTCCTCAAGAGTTATATCTGATGCTAGTAAAATTTCTTTTGGGTTTTCTTTAGTTTTGAGATTGAATGAACATGTATTCATTGAGTTAATGTCAAATATAAATGCTTTATGATCATGATTATGCATATTGAAATATCATGCAAGTAAGCAAAATTGTTCATCTCATTAATGTAATCAAAAGAGCAAACATTGTTCTTATCAAATAATTCAGGAATATAAACAACATCAATAAAAGTGTCTTCTTTAATCTTGTCAATATTAGGTGCCTCTCCTATCTCAGGTTTCGCTTTGGGTGACTCCTTATTCTACATCTTCTCCTTGCCTTTCAGCTTAGTAGTAAACAACTTCTCTATCATAACTTTCTCTGGTGCTTCTTTATCCCAGGTTGAATGGTGCAGTAGAATCTCTTCATCTTGAAAACTTTTAACTGGCTTGTTGATTCCTTGTTCCCAATTGAAGACATCATTAAATAGCTGAAGTCTCGGTACTAACTCACCATCTATCATCTGAGGTTCATTTTTCCCATAATAAAGGCACAGACCCGAAGCTGGTATAAAACTCTGAGAAATGTGAGGGATTCCTTCTACTTTCTTCTTTTTCTTATTGGAGCGTGTGAAGCCTAAACCCTTTTTGTTCTTCTGACCCTTAGTAGTTACAGCAGTCTAAGGTCCTTGAGAATTCTTGCCTAAACTAGCTCTAAGCATGAAGTTTATCTTCTTGAGCATATTAATTACTTGAAGACTATTAGGAAAGTCATTCCTATCTCCTTCACCTTCGATAGCCACCACATGAAACCCACTAAATGGTTACTTGGCTATTTCTAGTATAAATACCTAATTCTCCCTTGTTGCTATTAAGTTGCTAAAATAGCATATATTTGATTGAATTTTGCTTATTATTTTGAGCTCTTTTAAGTCAGGTTTAGGTTTTTTTCATTGGTTTGTTTATTTTTGATGACTGTAGGTGTGAATTTCGAGGAAGTTGTGATTTTGAGGCTATTTGGTGATGATCTGGAAAAGCAAGGAATTTTTGGGGCAAATTTGGAGCAAAGAGCTGACAGTTGAAAATTCTAGAAGTTGCCTTGCCCAAGGGAATTTCCAAGTTGCCCAAGGCAGGAAGCCAAGCCTTGCCCAGTTCCCTTGCCTAAGTTGCCCAAGGGAAATTGATAGTGGACTCTGATTTTTAAGTATATTTTGTGTGAATTTAACCTAGCTGTTACCTGAACCCTAGCGAATATTTAGGATTGTTAAGACCTTATTTTAAGAGTAAAAAGGCAATGATTTTAGGAATTTAGAACTCCTTTCTTGGTTTGGTTATTATTTAAGGAAAGGATCTTTAGGTTTGAGGCATCTTCTTCTTTCTGTGATTTTTGTACCTCCAATTCTGTAACAGGAAGTACTCTTTAGTTTTCAATTTTTATTTTGTGAATTTTATGGCCATGAGTGACTAAATTATTTATTTCAGTTAAAGATTAATTCAAAGCCGGATTTATTTTATTGTGAGATTGTTGTGCCTATTTTTTTTCTTAATTTTACATGGTGTTCATGTTATTTACTGTAACTTAGAGAAACCATATATCAATTGTTATTTTTTTCATGTTCAATGAGGCGCCCTTGTTCATTTAATTATATAACATAATGCTAATTGAAGATATCAAATCCGTAAATTATTTGGTAGATTCAATAACAAGTAGCGATCAATGTAGCTTCCTCACAAGGGTTGTTATATTGAGTAAATGCATAATTTGGTCTGAATTGGTCTCGCTTGTAGATCGGTTGGCTTAGGTCGGGTCTTTCTATTTTTTAATATTATTAATACATTAAATTCTTACGCTTGTTAAGGATTGTTTATTGGTTAGGAATTATTTATAATCTTACTTGGTTAATTCATTAATACGAAAAGATTAGGTCAGAAGCGCAAAGCCGACGGCTATAACTGGCCCATTGTTTGATTTTTAGAATTATTTCTTCATCAATGATCAGTTAAATGAATCCTATGCTGCAAATATCTTTAACTGAAATTTATCATCCATTGAGTTTTCTCTTAATTAATTTCTTGCTTGTTTATTTATTTACTTTAGTTCATTATTTTTATTTTTAATTCTTAAAACTTCCCCATTTAATCTTATTGTTAAAAGCTCTTTTTGTTTAGAATTACTTCAGTACTAGTCTCTGTGGATTCGACCCTTTCTTTCCCTATTTGCAATTTATTCGTTAGGATAAGTTAGGTACTTATTTTTGGTGGCTTCAACACCCATCAAATTTTGGTGCCATTGTCGGGGATTAGTCTAACTTGATTTAATTTATTGATGACCAGATCTGAAGTTCCGAGAGAATTATTATTTGATTCTGAAATTGGGAAAACAACCCAAAGACTGAGGAAGGAGACAAAAATATGTAAAATATTTGTTGGAACTTATTCCAAATAGCAACAAGGAAAAGAGGTAGCTGATATTACTGAATTTCCAGCTGAAATAGAAGAGAAAAAGATGGCGAAAAGGACCTTGAGAGAGTTACACACGCCACCATTAGATCAACAACTGCTGTGCATTACATACCCAATAGTAGACACTATTTTTGAGCTTAAATTTGGATTAATTCATCTACTACCCACTTTTTGAGGCTTGAAAAATAAAGATCCTCACAAGCATCTTAAGAAATTTCATATTTGCTCAGGAATGAAGCCACATGGATTTACCGAGGAGCAAGTCAAATTAAAGGCCTTTCCTTTCTTTTTAGTTGACTCGACAAAAGACTGGTCACTGAATTTACCATCTGGAACTATCATAACCTGGACTGATATGGTAAAAATATTTTTAGATAATTTTTTTCTGCATCTAGAGCTACTATAATTTGCAGGAAAATTAATGGGATTCGACAAAAAGATGTAAAGTCACTTCATGATTATTGGGAGAGGTTAAAGAGATTATGTGCAAGCTGTCCCCAACATGGCATAATTAAGTAGTCTCTTATTTACTACTTTTATGAGGGAATGTTGAGTATGGAGAGGAAGATGATTGATGCAGCAAGTGGTGGAAGTCTCAACAACAAAACTCCAACTCAAGCTCGGGAATTGATCCAAAATATGGCAGCAACATCCTGGCAGTTTGGGCAATATCAGGACCCTCCTAAACGAGTAAATAAGGTACAATCTTCTTCTCTTAAAGAAACACTTAAAAATCTAACTTTTCTTGTACAAAACATGGCTGCAGGTAAAGCTCCTCAAGCTTAAGTGCATGGAACTTGTGCCTACGCTGGACATACTACCGATATATGCCCCACACTTCAAGATGAGTCATAAGAGCAAGTTAATGCAATGGGTGGATATGCTGGACAACCCCATAGAAAATATGATCCCTATTCAAATATATATAATCCAGAGTGGCGTGATCATTCCAACTTCAGTTATGGAGCAAGACAGCAACATTCACAGCAACCATTCCACCTAAGGGCACCACAACAACCTTCTCAATCAACTCCTAAGCAAGGTATATCTCTTAAAGACATTGTTCATTCTTTAATAGCTAATGTGAAAAATCTTCAGCAGCATACAGAGAAAACAGATCAGTATATGGAGAGGATAGATTCAAGGCTTCAAAACTTGGAAAAACAAATGAGCCAAATAGCAATATCTTTAAGAAGAATAGAGTCCCAAGGATGTTTGCCTTCACAAACCATAGAGAACCCAAGGAAAAATGCGAGTTCAATTATTCTAAGAAGTGGAAAAGAGCTGGATCATTCCTTGCCCAAGGGGAATAATTAGAAAAAAGCAAGAGATGTGGAAAATGAGGTCGAAATTGAGCAAACAGAACAGCCCGCAGGTAAAAATTCAGAACTGTCCCCTATTTTAGTTGTACAATCCACATTTCCTAAAAGGTTAGCTAAATCAAAGAAGAAAAAAGAGGAGAAAGATATCTTTAAAACTTTTTGCAAGGTTAAAGTAAACATTCCCTTAATAATGCTATAAGACAAATACCAAAATATGAGAAATTTCTCAAGAAACTTTGTACTAATAAGAAAAAATAGGTTGGTTATGAGAAAATTACTATCAATGAAAATGTTTCTGTTGTTATTCAAAGAAAAATGCCTTAAAAATGCAAGGATAAAGGTATGTTTGCTATTTCCTGTAAAATTGGTAATTTAAGTGTTAAAAGAGCCATGTGTGATTTAGGTGCATCTATAAATGTGATGCCTAAGTTTATTTATTCCTCTTTAAATGCTGAACCTCTAGAAGAAACGAAAATAGTCATTCAATTAGCAAATAGGTCTCTTGTTTATCCCGAGGGATTGCTAGAAGATGTGTTAGTTCAGGTTAATGGTATGATTTTTCCTACTAATTTTTATGTGATTGATATGGAAGATGGTGAAAATTTAGCAGAGTCATATGATATTCTATTAGGTAGGCCATTCCTTCAAACAGCTAGGACCAAAATTGATGTTTACAAAGGTACACTTACTATGAAATTTTATGGTGAAATAGTGCAATTCAACGTGTATGATGCTATGAAATATCCATATGAGATGTTTTCTGTTTGTGGAATTGATGTTATTGAACCTTTGACTCAAAAAGTTTTTGAAATGGATGGAACTGATAAGTTGCAAGTTGCTTTAAATGAAAGTGTTCATAGGGACAAATTTGATGTAGTAGATAAGGATCTGATTATTGAAAAAGAGCTAGAAGAAATAGTTTTGGAGTTGGAAGCATTGAAGCCAGTGGCAAATGCATCTAACCCTCTAAAATTAACTAGCACTAACAAAAATCTTTTACCATCTATTTTGTAGGCACCAAAACTGGAGCTTATGGTACTGCCTGATCATTTGAAGTATGTTTACTTGGGTGAGGAGAAAACACTTTTGATGATTATTTCCAATAAGCTGACTTCTAAAGAAGAAAAGTTACTGCTTCAAGCTTTGAAAGAACATAAACAGGAAATTGGATGGACCATTGCTGATATCAAAGGCATAAGTCCCTCCATTTGCATGCACGAGATTCATTTAGAAGAAGATATCAAGCCCAGTAGACAAGTACAAAGGCATTTAAACCCACCAATGATGGAATTTGTGAAAAAGGAAATCCAAAAGATACTGGATGCAGGGGTTATATACCCCATTTTGGACAACAATTGGGTGAGTCCAATCCAAGTCATACCCAAAAAGACGGGAATCACAGTTGTAGAGAATGAAAATGGCGAGATGGTACCCACCCGAGTCCAAAATGGGTAAAGGGTTTGTATAGACTACAGGAAGTTTAATGCCTCTACTAGAAAAGATCATTTTTTGCTTCCTTTTATTGATCAAATATTGCAGAGACTTACTGGAAAATCTTATTACTGTTGTCTTGATGGTTACATAGGTTTTTATCAAATACCGGTGGCACCCAAGGACTAGGAAAAGACAACCTTCATCTATCCTTTTGGCACATTTGCTTACCGTTGGATGCCATTTGACTTTGCAATGTTCCAAGGACTTTCCATCGTTGTATAGTCAGCATCTTTTTAGATTATGTTGAGAAAATAATAGAGGTATTTATGGATGATTTTACGGTTTATGGTAACTCATTCCATGAATTTCTATCTAATTTAATCAAGATTTTGAAGAGATGTTTAGATTCTAATATGGTTCTTAATTATGAAAAATGCCATTTCATGGTAGGTTAAGGATTGATTTTGTGTCATATAGTGTCTTTAAAAGGAATAGAGGTAGACAAGGCTAAAATAGATGTTATCCAATCTTTTCCTTACCCTACAAGTGTGTGGGAAGTTCGTTCTTTTCTTGGGCATGTAGGATTTTATAGGCGATTTATAAAAGACTTCTCCAAAATCTCCCAACCATTGTGTAAATTATTGCAAAAGGATGTGGCTTTTGAACTTGATCAGGCATGTAAGGATGCATTTGATGAACTAAAGATAAGCTGCTTTCTGTGCCTATTATCCAACCCCCCTAATTCGGATTTTCCTTTTGAGATAATGTGTGACGCGACTAATCATACAGTAGGACCAGTTCTTTACCAAAGAATTGGAAAAAATCCATATGTAATTTATTATGCCTCGAGAACACTGGATAATGCCCAAAGCAATTACTCAACTACTGAGAAAGAACTCTTAGCTATTGTTTTGCTTTATAAAAATTTAGACAATATTTATTGGGTACTAAAGTAGTTGTTTTCTTTGATCATGCAGCACTAAGGTATTTATTAAAGAAGAAATAAGCCAATCCCTGTCTAATTTGATAGATCCTTTTACTGCAAGAGTTTGATCTTGAAATTAAAGAAAAAAAAGGGTCTGAAAATCTAGTAGTTGATCATCTCAGTAGATTGTTATTAAATGAGGAAGCATTGCCTATAAACAATGATTTTCCAGATGAACACTTATTTGTTGCTAAGACTATCAACCCCTGGTATGTTGACATTGTGAATTTCTTGGTTATAGGTGCTGTCCCTACAGAGTTTTCAAGGTTTGAGAAGGATAAATTGAAGAGAGATGCAAAATACTATGCTTGGGATGAACCATATTTATGGAAATATTGCTCTGATCAAATTATTCGACGATGTGTTCTTGATAATGAAGTGCAGTCCATATTGAAATTCTATCATTCTGAGGCATGTGGGGGCCATTTTAGTCCTAAGAGAATGGCTCGAAAGGTTTTAAAATGCAGTTTGTTTTGGCCTAATTTATTTAGAGATACATATTTGTACTGTAAGTCTTGTGACAAGTGTCAAAGAATAAGTAACTTAGGACACAAAGCCCAAATGCCACTCACATCTATATTAGTTTGTGAAATATTTGATGTGTGGGGTATTGATTTCATGGGTCCTTTTCCTTCTTCTTTTGGCAATACTTATATTTTACTTGCAGTAGATTACGTTTCTAAATGGGTTGAAGCTAAAGCCACAAGGACTGATGATGCCAAAACTATTGTGAATTTTGTCAAAAATAATATATTTTGTAGGTTTGGTACTCCAATAGTGCTTATAAGTGATAGAGGGATGCATTTTTGCAACAAAACCATGGATTCACTACTAAAGAAATATGGAGTTACGCATCGTTTATCCACTGCTTACCACTTCCAGATAAGTGGACAAGCTGAAATTTCAAACAGAGATGTGACGTCTATATTGGAAAAGACAATAAATCTAACTAGAAAGGACTAGAGTTTAAAGATGAAAGATGCTCTTTGGGCCTATAGGACTGCTTATAAGACCCCTATTGGTATGTCACCATATTGCTTGATGTATGGAAAACCATGTCAGTTACCAGTAGAGTTAGAGCACAAAGCATTTTGGGCTATAAAATGTTGCAACATGGCATTAGAAGCAGCAAGTGAAAATCACAAATTAGAGTTGCAGGAGCTGGAAGAGTTAAGAAATGAGACATATGAGAGCTTGCGAATTTATAAAGAAAAAACTAAAAGATTCCATGAAAAAATTATTTCTAAGAAAGAATTTCAAATAAGGCAAAAAGTTTTATTATTCCATTCACGTTTAAAATTATTTCCAGGGAAATTAAGGTCCAAATGGATAAGACCTTTTGTGGTTACTAATGTTTTTGCTCATGGTATAGTGAAAATACAGAGTTTGGAAAATGGCAAAATTTTTAAAGTTAATGGACATCGCCTAAAACCATTCTATGAAGGATTTTTGGCTCAAGGCAATTAGGAGTCTCAACTGGCCATGCCTAGAGTGGAGAATTAATTCCAGGAATGTCTAGCCAAAGACGTTAAAGAAATGTGCTACTAGGAGGCAACCCAATATTCAGCCTTGCCTAAGGCTAAACAGTTCCAATTTAGATTTAAATTTAAGTACTTTTTGTTTTTTTATTTTTACCTCTACTGCCTTTTAATTATTTTACCACTCTCTAACTTATTTTAAATTTTATTTGCATGTGAAGTGAGCAGTTAGTTGGTTTTATGGTGAAATAATAATAATAATAATAATAATAATAATAATAATAATAATAATAATAATAATAAATAAATAAATAAAAAATTTTCGTAAGGGTTTAAAATTTTTTTTTCTAGGCATATCTTTTGAAGGTTGGGTTTGCTGGAATTTTATTTCAAAGCTTCAATTGGACTTTTAATGGTGGAAACCCATTGTTTAGATTTATTGGGTTATTTGATTTGCTATGGGTTTGAGTTTTTTTTTATGGCTTTAAAACAAATTTGTTAGGTCTTTTACTATGTCAATGGGCTTTATTTTCATGGGTTTGCAACTATTTTAACTCATCACAATTTTACCACATTTAATTTGTTTTAAATTTCACCCAAGTAAAAATTACTTTTACTTTCACTGTTGACCATCTTCCCTACAACCAAACCCTAACATTTCTTTTTCATCACTTGCAGAAAATTCAGCAGCCACCACACATGACCCGTCGAAAAAACACCGCTCCATCCCGTGCGAAGCCATCGTGCACCCAAGTGCATAACCTAGGCGAGCAATAGCCGCACACCCAGGTGCGGAGCCCAAGCGCATAGCAGCTGCAGGCGCCGCACACCCAGGCGAGCAGCAGCAGTAGTAGTCGTCGTACACCCAGGCGCAGAGCCCAGGCACGCAGCAGCAGCAGCCGTCGCACACCCAGGCGAGCCGCAGCCACTGCACACCTAGGCGAGCCCAAGCGTGCAGCAGTCGCAGCCACCGCACACCCAGGCGAGCCTAGATGCACAGTAGCTGCAGCCATCGCATGCCCCACCGACCTCCATCGACCCCTTTCATGCACCACCATATGCGGCCGTAGATCTGACCATCTCTGCTTACCAAACTCGTCGTTAGACTAGATCTGGCGATTTGGCTACATCTCATGCGCCAAGCAAAGGTAAATAATCTCTAGCTTATAAATCAAGGCAAGTAGAGGTTGGGTTAGTTGATGAAAGCACTTCGGATGATGAGCTCGAGCATGAAAATGTACCAATCCCTACAAAGCAGCCTAAAAAATTACCTCGACTTGTGACTGGGAAGAGTCAATTTCCTCCAGCGACACATGAATTAGGTGTAAATCTTGAATATGACAGAGAAGAGCACAAAGCAAGGTACTATTCTCTTGACACTTTAGATATTGTACCTAGTAGATCTTTTGATGACTCTGCTTTACGTGCTTTAGGATTATATAATGAGGTGTTGGAATTAATTGACAATATTGGTTGGCATTATTTCTTCATGATTAATTTGCCTGTGTATGATGCTTTGGTCAAAGAATTTTTTAGCACTTTCAAGTTTAACCATCAAGGACCCAATTTTAATTTAGCTTATCCATTTACTTTAACTTGTAGACTGCTTGGCACCTTTAAATATTTTTCAATCACTACACTTAACATTGCTTTGGGATTTATCACTGAAGATGAGTCTAAGACAAATGATTATTTGGATATGATTTGTGATTATCCAGTAGATTTTGATGCCTTAGCAGTTTATAGAGAGTTAACTGGTATGCCTAATGTTGAATGTTTTCCTGGAAAATTCAAGGCATTTTATATACAAAGTACTGCTTTGAGAATCATCCATCGTTTCTTAGCCATTAATTATTCTGCATGTAATGATGATAGCACTGTTGTCACTAAAGCTAAATTATTTTTTCTATGGTGCATGGTTCATGAAAAAAGAGTTAATTTGGGCTATTGGCTTGCAGTAAAGTTGGATAAACTTTGCTTGAAACTTAAAAAGCTTTATTTAGGGTCTTTTATCACTTACTTGGCTATCAAAGTTGGGTTATTGGATGTAGGTAATACACCAATGCATGTTGCTTGTTCAATGCCACCAATGGATTTAATGTTTTTGGATAAATTACACTTATTGCAATGTGGCGAGAAAAGAGCCATTTCTTTTGTAGATGTAGGTACTTTGGCCAAAGATAGAATTTTCAAAAAGGATTCCAAGAAGAAAGCCCTAACAACATCATCACAAGCTACTGGCCCAACTAGATTTATTCTCCCCTTTAACAACTACAAATGCTACCAGGTACAAGTAATTATTTCCATCAATAGCATTTGCAATCAAAAGAGTCAGATGGAACTTGCCTGTCATAAACGTACCATCAATTAGTAGCATGGGTTTGCAGTGTGGTAGTCCTTCAATACATGGCTTAAATGCCTAAAAGAGCCTCATAAATTGCTTACTGTTTGATTGTATACTGTCATTAACAACAAATTCATAGCAAAAACCCGTATTGTACATCTTCATAGCCTTAACATATCCTGGCAACTTACCATATGAATCCTCATAGTTTCCAAATATCTCCTCCAATGCCTTGGTCTTTGCATACCAAGCCTTATTGTACGAAATATCATAGTTGAAATGACTCTTTATGTTTGCCATTATTACACTAACTTTGAGGTCAGGAGCTGCACTAATCATGTCCAATATGCACTCACAAATTATTTGTGTTTCTAGCTATCTATGCTGTTGAGATACCAATGGCATAATACATCTGTGCGAACCCTTATACACACTGATAATCCAGTAAGGAGATGTCCTTTTTTTAATTGTTCTAAATCTCAACTAACAGCCAGTATCTTCAGTCTGCAAGCAACATACCACCCAAAACGAAGGCATTGATTCTACAACTTTATACGATACATTATTCTGAATTGAATATTTCTTCACACAGGCCTTAACGTTTTCCTTTGTAGTGAATGTTAATCCTTCGTATAACTTTAAAACACCGTCCCATCTTAACATTGGCAAATCGTTGTACATGCTAAATTAAGCTTCAGTAAAATTAATAGATGGGTGGTGCACTGATGGAAAGTGAAACTGTAAAATATTATATTGGACCCCACTATTAACTCTAACATCAATCATGTTCAAATTTTGCATACCTTCTGTTACGTGGATTGAACTACTTGGAACAAAGTTATCATCCCTGCCAATAGCATTTTCCTCCCCCTCATCACTCAAGTTTATGTCTTTATCATCCTCATCCAGATCAAAATTTGGAGAAATATACACGTTATTTGCCATATTCTCATCGTTCCATGCCACATCCCTACATTCAAACCTAGAACATGATGCGAAATTCAACTGTGTTTGCCCCCCAAAACTCTCTGATTGGACTTGCTTGTACAGTTTTCAAATTATCAACCCCATCACACTGTGTTTCATCATCAAACTATGTTCCCAAATTATATCGACTATCTCTTCCTAAATATGAGTCATCCCCAACAGTATTTCTACCTTCAACATCGGTACTCATTTAATTAATATTATCCACAACAGTTTGTTCATTCCCAATGCCAAATTTTTCAGTTTCAACAATTATTTCTGCAATACTATATCCAGGAAATGATATAAGATTTTCATAAATTTGATTAATGTCATTATCATCAATTAAGTCCAAAGGCACTCATGACATTGACCCTTATTTCATAATAGGACACCTATATATCAGTTTACTAATCCCCACGTTTGGAGCTAAATCTAATTTAATTGATATATTATGAATAAGTTATGCAAATGTCGATTTGCTCTTGACTTTTATTCGCCTCGATTTTGCTGAGAGACTTGAAGTATCATAATGATAACCAGCTATATCCCATATTAGTTGTCCTCCAGTATGAATTATTAACGTAGCTGGAATCGACATTTTTTTATTCCTACATTATATGTACACATTTAAATTATTAAATCATCATTTTACTATTTTCGTCCTAATTGAAGTCTCTAAAAATGTTTTAACTCATTAGTAAATTTGTCCTAATTTACATTTTACTATTTTCGTCCTAATTGAAGTCTCTAAATTATTATTTCATGCATGTAAATTTTTTAATATTTATTTGCATAACAAATAATTTTTTTCCTACTTGCACAAATTATAATTTCTTTTTTTCACTTTTCAAATATTGCAATTTGTATTTTTTTTCCATATTTACGTTACTTAATTTTGATAAATGTGTTATTATATATGTGCACAATATATATATATATATATATATATATATATATATATATATATATATATATATATATATATATATATATATATATATATATATATATATATATATATATATATATATATATAGAGAGAGAGAGAGAGAGAGAGAGAGAGAGAGAGCTATTTTTTCATTAAATTTTTAAGGTTTTATATAATAATATTATGTATGTAGGCAAAATTCAATGAATTTTACATGCCTAATTACTTTCATTATTCAGTAAATATCAAAGCATGATAATATAAATTAAAAATAATATAACTAAATTCAAACTATTAACTTTTTAACAAATAATCACGAATATATTTTATTACAATAAATCATAAATTTACATAGGAAATAATTATCTTTATTTCTTGCCTTTATATAAGTATCTTAATTATATTAATTAACTCAAAAACTTAAATTAAAAGAAGAATAACTTAACTTGAAATATATTGACAAATTTATATTCCAAGCTTTATAACACCTAAAATATTAACAATAAAAATAATGCTACTAATTAATTTAATCAATATTTAAGATGGGATTAATAACAAAATTAAATTAAAATATACTCATATAAATTACCTTTTTAAATCTTCAAACAAATCTCCTATAAACTTAGCAGAGGCACTAAACTAAAGAAATAAGCAAAATGACAAAGGAACCAATAAAATGTATAAGCCCTTTCCCTTTTATAGTAAAAAAAATAAAGAATTCAGGTTTTCCGCGCCTTTGTTGCAGGTCACGGAAATTACTGTGTGCTTTGCAGCGTACAGTAATTTCTGTGCACCTCTGCAGAGAAAATAAAAAAAATTTGATGGAAAACGGCAAGGGGAATTGTCGTTTTCTAACAAGCGGGCCCCACCTCAAATAACACAAAACGACGCTGTCTTCGCCAGAAGCAAACAACGCCGTCCAGTGCCCTCTCGTAGACGTGCTTAGTCTAATCAAAACGGCGTCATTTTGATTAGTAAAAAATGTCACATTTGTGTGTCGTTTTCTATGCAAAAGACAAAAAATGACAGCTGAGCCCCACTTGACAGAAAACGGCAACCTAGCATGCCCTTTTTTAACACACCATTTTCCTACTTATTTGAAAAGTTACACCAATTTCCTAAATAATTTCAAAAATTACACCAAACTAAATAAACCTCCCAACTACTATAGGTATTTTTATTCACCCACCCCCAAATAAAGACCCAAGTCACCCACCAACTGGAACCCCATCAACTCACTCATAGTTCTAACATCTTCAGGAGTAGTATTATTGGAAAAGAACATCTGCAATTTCTAAGCATTTACTTTATGCTCTGAATGAACCCAAAAATCCTCCAGAATATGTTTAGTGACCATATACTGATCAACACTAGCCACCAAAAAAATCATGATATGTCTGAAAACAAAAGACGGACTTTTTTTAATCGGCTTTAATGATAATATTCTTAAAGATAATTCGCCCAACAATAATAAGATTAATATTAAAACAAATTTAACAAATTCAGATATTTACAACACGTTATAAGGTTTTCTTGGAAGACAAGGATTTAAAATTCCCAATATTAAACAACCCACAAACCTTTCGATGACTTCTATATAAAAGGACTGATTATTTTGAATTTAATCTAGTTAAGAATCGTATAATATATGTTCAAATCAATTAATGATATTTTTATCAGAAAATCAATTAATAATTACTATGTCTTAATTAATTAAAAAAATTCAATTAAAGATAAAATGATAACTATCATAAAGGGATTCAAAGTTTTAATACCGTAAGAATAAAATTTTAGAAAATATACAGCTTAAAATTATTATTATATATATTTTCTTAAGATAACGCACAAGTTAAAACTTCTTTTATCCAATTTGACCATAAAAATATTTTTTATGCTTTATATATGAAAGTTTTTAAAAGTTTTAATTGACTAGAATTAATTCATAAATCAATCAATGAAACAGTTTAATGACACGCCATATTCAATCATATATGAAAGTTTTTGAAAGCAATGTTATTAAAACCCAACTGGATAAAAAACCGAAAAAATAAAAGGTTCATGGTTCGACCAGTTTGATGGAAGTCAATGGGTTTTTTAAATAATATTATTTTTAAAGTTTTTGTTTCAAAAAACATTTATGAAAATGTAAATTATAATTTTTACTTTATTCATAAAAAATTCATTAAAATTACTTAAAATTCAATTATTTTGTATTTATATTTTATTCTTTTTCAACAAAAAAAAAGGTTGTATAGATCGATATTTTAGACAAAATTTTTATTTTTTTTGGTTCAAACCAGTTTTTCTTTATTCAACCTAGTTTTTCGGTTCATTTTGGTTTTTCACCGGTTCAAACGGTTTTGTGCTCGTTCATATTGAATTCTTCTGATTTTATATATTGAACCGAGCTGAATTGATTGTCGATTCATGGTTAAACCGGTCCAATTTTAATAACATTATTTGGAAGCAAGCCAAATGAATCCTGTACTCTATACGAGCCTTTACATTTCCTACTCAAAAACTCCATTTCCTATCATCCTAAATCCAAATACGTCTAAAGAAATTATTATAGGCTGATATGTCAAAGAAAATGCCTCTCTCAAGTAACTTCCAACTACTATAGGTATTTTTATTCATCCACCGCCAAATAAAGACCCAAGTCACCCACCAACTTGAACCCTATCAACTCACTCATAGCTCTAACATCTTCAGGAGTAGTATTATTGGAAAAGAACATCTGCAATTTCTAAGCATTCACGTTATGCTCCGAATGAACCCAAAAATCCTCCAGAATATGTTTAGTGACCATACACTGATCAACACTAGCCTCCGAAAAAATCATGATATGTCTGAAAAAAAAAAGACTTTTTTTTTTAATCGGCTTTAAAGATAATATTCTTAAAGATAATTCGCCCAACAACAATAATAAGATTAATATGATTAATATTAAAACGAATTTAACAAATTCAGATATTTAAACACTTTATAAGGTTTTCTCGGAACACAAGGATTTAAAATTCACAATATTAAACAACCCACAAACCTTTTGATGACTTCTATATAAGAGGACTGATTATTTTGAATTTAATCTAGTTAAGGATCGTATTATATCTATTCAAATCAATTAATGATATTTTTTATCAGAAAATCAATTAATAATTGCTATGTCTTAATTAATTAAAAAAATTCAATTAAAGATAAAATGATAACTATCATAAAGGGATTAAAAGTTTTAATACCGTAAGAATAAAATTTTAGAAAATATGCAGCTTAAAATTATTATTATGTTATGATAATTATGAGATATTTGGATGACTATCAAACTCATAATTCTCCCTATTCTAGTAGAAGTCTACCTCTTCTATTTTGTGCCTATAAATATCCTATTGTGTTTATTCAGTAGACAATCAATAATAGAAAATTCTCTATTCTACTATTTTTGTTTTTCTTTTAATTAGTTTATAACACGTTATCAGTACGATAGTCTCTATTAATCATTAGAAGTTAGTGGTTTACGACAATCCGGCTCGAAGGAATCAAGAATTATAATTTACAAGATTAAACGGTAAGTAGATTTAATTCATAAATTTTGAATTATTTTAATTCTCATGAGTTAATGAGATTGATTAAGGGTCGATAATTCTAACCTACAATAAATAATTTTAAAAATTTCAATATACGAAAATATTAAGAACTGAGGATAACATTTTCTATTACCAAGGACAATAACATGATTTTAGTGATTTTTTTTGCATAATTGCAATTTAATCCTTGCTTAATTATATTTTAATCATTATATTATATATGATGAATATATTTTATGTAAAGCCATATTTGGTTTTCAATTTGCTATATGTATATTGTTGTTATGTGTAATACAATTATTTAAAATCTCCTAAAGAGTTATAATGCAATTACTTGCATATAATCTGTTAGAAAATATATTATTTTTCAAATATGTCCCGCAGACATATATTTTCAAAAAATATTCGCTGAAATGAATATCATTTTGAGACTGAAAGATAAATACTTGAGATCTACTTTGTATAAGATTAGTAATATATTTTTTCAGATAATTTGATTTTGATACAAATATTAGTAAACTCGAAGTTTGCTAATAAATGAAAATTTTAGTAACCTGAAGTTTACTAACTATTGTATAAATATTAATAACCTATTATTTATCAATTATATAAATATTAGTAAACATAAAGTTTATTGATTAATTAATACTGATATCAGTAAACCTGAAGTTTATTGATTATAATAAACTTAAAAAAATTGATATAAATACTAATAAATATTTATTTTATTATTTGTCACAATATTAGTAAACATAAAGTTTACTAATTGTTATGCAAGTATTAGTAACATTCAGTTGACTAATTATTCAAATATCAATAAACCAGAAGTTTGTTGATTAATCGATACTAATATTGGTAAACTCGAAGTTTATTGATTATAATAAACTTGAAAATTGATACAAATACTAATAAACATATAGTTTATTGATTGTATATCACAAATATTAGTAAACCTGACGTTTACTAATTGTTTGATATTGATATTAAGAAACTTGATGTTTATCAATTGATATAAATATTGATATAATAAAAAGAGTAAGCCTGAAGTTTACTAATTAACAATTGATTACTTGGCATGACCGGTTTGACCATTCCGAATTGATTATAATACATAAATTATTGAGAATTCATATGTTTATTAGAGAATCAGAAGTTTCTTTAATTCTACTTAAGGAATTCTCATAATCTATTCATTCTCAAGAAATACTTTATACAGTTAACATTAGCTGAAATTAATGTTAATACGATTTCTAGTTCTGCAAATGTAATTGAAGGCTATGGAAGAGTCCAAATTATGCTTCCAAATGGAACAAAATTATATATTGATGATGCGTTGTATTCAAGTAGATTCCAAAGAAATCTACTAAGTTTTAAAGATATACGTCGTAATGTATATCATATTAAAATGACAAATGATAAAAATATCGAATATCTATATATTACATCCACAAAATTGAACTAGAAGTTCATGTTAGAGAAACTTTCAAGTTTCTCAACAGGATTATATTTCACGAAAATAAAAATGGTTAAATCAAATTATATGCACCGGAAGTGCTCAGACCCTAAAATGTTCATACTTTGGCATGATCGCCTTGGTCATCCCGGTTCAATCATGATGTGACGTATTATTGAGAATACAAATGGACATAGAGTTAAAGATCAAAAGATACTTTTATGAAATGATTATTTTTGTAGTTCTTGTGCTCAAGATAAATTGATTGTGAGACCCTCACTATCAAAATTACCTTTGGAGTCTCTTATTTTTTTTTAGAAAGAATACAAGGAGATATTTGTGGACCAATTCATCTATCTGGTGGATCATTTCGTTATTTTATGGTTTTTATTGATGCTTCATGGTCTCATGTATGTTTACTATCATTCCGTAATGTTGCTTTTGCTAAATTTCTAGCTCAAATTATAAAGCTTAGGTCAATTTTTTCTGATCATCCTATTAAAATAGTTCGTTTAGATAATACGGGTGAATTTACTTCAAAAGCATTTTATGATTTTTGTATGTCAATAGAAATTGATGTTCAACATTCCATTGCGCATGTTTACACTCAAAATAATTTAGCTGAATCTTTTATTAAATATTTA
Organism: Excoecaria agallocha; assembly: GCA_037975025.1. Classification (NCBI taxonomy): domain Eukaryota; kingdom Viridiplantae; phylum Streptophyta; class Magnoliopsida; order Malpighiales; family Euphorbiaceae; genus Excoecaria; species Excoecaria agallocha. The sequence goes on along the minus strand of CM075808.1, from coordinate 99,325,468 downwards.
CAATTAATTGTTAGACCTATGCTCGTGAAATCAAAACTTTCTGCATCTGCTTGGGGATATACTATAACTCATACTACATCTTTGGTTCATCTTTGACCATCTACATACAATAAGTTTTTACCTTTACAACTTGTTTTTTTTTATCAACAACCTAACATATCTCATCTTAGAACTTTTGGTTGTGCTGTATATGTTCCCATTGCTCCCCCTTAATGAACTAAAATAGGCCCTCAATGACATTTAGGTATCTATGTAGGTTTTGATTCCCTTTCTATTATTAGATATCTTAAACCTTTAACTGGTGACCTTTTTCGAGTAAGATTTTTATATTGTCAATTCGATGAATTCATTTTCCCACCATTAGGGGAAGATAAAGAAAATAGGCCAAAAGCTCAAGAAATCAGTTGGAACATACCAACTTTATTCAAATTTGATACATGCACAAATCAATATGAACTTAAAGTTCAAAGAATAATTCATTTACAGAATGCTGCAAATCAGCTACCCAATATCTTTACAGACACCCAAAAGGTCACCAAATCATTCCAGTTGAAAATGTCCCAGCACGATTAAATGTCCCCGTGGGACATCTTGGAGGTATAATAGCAAATGAGTCTAGTTCATGCTAGAAGCATGGTAGACCTATTGGTGCAAAAGATATTATTCCTCGAAAGAATAGAGAAATAAAAAATCATTCAATTGATCCTCCTGAAGAGGCCAGAAATAACTCAAATACACAACTACATATTTCTAGAGAAGCGACCCTAGAAGTGGTTCCGGTACCGATAAATTATGAGATCTCACCGAAAACTGAAAATATGTTAGAAAGAGATGAAATTATGTATTTGCATATGCAATTGCTTCTGAAATAGCAAATGATGATGAGCCTGAGCCTAAAACTATAGAAGAATATCGATAAATACTTGATTGGTCAAAATGAAAAGAGACAATTCAGGCTGAGCTAGATTCTTTAGCTAAGCAAAAAGTATTTAGACCAGTAGTCCTGACACCAGAAGATGTCAAACCAATTGGATATAAATGGGTCTTTGTATGTAAGAAAAATGAGCTGAATGAAGTTGTAAGATACAAGGCTAGACTTGTGGCTCAAGATTTCTCACAAAGACTAGGCATAGATTATGAAAAGACTTACTCTCTAGTTATGGATGCAATTATGTTTAAATTTTATATTAGCTTAGCAGTCTCTAAAGGACTTGACATACATCTAATGGATGTAGTTACAGCTTATTTATATGAATCGTTAGATAATGACATATATATGAAAATCTCTGAAGGATTTAAGATGCCTGAAGCATATAATTCAAAACCTCGACAAATGTACTTGATTAAACTTCAAAGATCTTTGTATGGATTAAAGCAATCTGGACGCATGTGATACAATCATTTAAGTGATTACCTAGTGAAAAATAGGTATGAGAATAATTCAATTTGTCCATGCATTTTTATCAAGAAGATAAATTTAGGATTTGCTATAGTTGTAGTTTATATTGATGACTTAAACATAGTAGAGACTCCAAAAGAGATCTCTATTACTACAAAATATTTGAAAAAGGAATTCGAAATGAAAGATCTCGGAAAAACAAAATTTTGTCTTGGGTTTCAAGTTGAATATTTGCCAAAAGGAATTCTTGTACATCGGTCATCTTATATAGAGAAAATCTTAAAATAATTGTATATGGATAAGTTTTATCCATTGAGCATTCCAATGATTGTTCGCTCTCTTGATGTCATAAAAGATTCTTTTCGCCCACAAGAAGATAACGAAGAGATTTTTGTTCTTGAAGTACCATATCTTAGTGCAATAGGTGCACTTTTATATCTTGCAAATAGCATTAGACCAGATATAGTTTTTGCAGTTAATTTGCTAGCAAGATTTAGTTTTGCACCAACTCGAAGGCACTGGAATGGTGTAAAATATGTTCTACGTTATCTTCATGGCACTTCTGACATGGGTTTGTTTTTTCCAAAAGGAGTAAATTCAGAATTTACAGGGTATGCTGATACTGGATACCTATTAGATCCTTATAAAACTCGTTCGCAAAAAGGTTATGTCTTCATATATGGTGACACTGCTATTTCTTAATGATTTATTAAGCAAATAATCACTGCTATTTTCTCAAATCATTCGGAAATATTAGCCATCCATGAAGCAAGTAGTGAATGTGCGTGGTTGAGAACCATGACTCAACATATTAAGGGAACAAATGGGTTGATAGTGGAGAAAAAACCAACAAAATTGTATGAGGATAATGCAGCATGTATTTCACAACTCAAATGTGGCTATATCAAAGGAGATAGAACCAAACATATCTCACCAAAATTCGTCTATACTCGTGAACTTATGAAAGAAGGATAGATCGATGTTTGCAAAGTTCGCTCAAGTAATAATCCAGCAAGATTTGTTCACAAAGGCCCTACCAAGTTTAATTTTCAAGAAACATGTACATAATATTAGAATGCACCAATTACAATATTTAGTTTGATTCATTTTATTGTACATAATATTAGAATGCACCAATTACCAAGTTATTAAAACTTGACTAGATAAAAAACCGAAAAAATAAAAGGTTCACGGTTCGACTAGTTTGATGAAAGTCAATGGGTTTTTTTAAATAATATTATTTTTAAAGATTTTATTTCAAAAAATATTTATGAAAATGTAAATTATAATTTTTACTTTATTCATAAAAAATTCATTAAAATTGCTTAAAATTCAATTATTTTGTATTTATATTTTATTCTTTTTCAACAAAAAAAAGGTTGTATAGATCGATATTTTAGACAAAATTTTTATTTTTTGGTTCAAACCATTTTTTCTTTATTCAACCTAGTTTTTCGGTTCATTTTGGTTTTTCACCGGTTCAAACGATTTTGTGCTCGTTCATATTGAATTCTTCTGATTTTATATATTGAACCGAGCTGAATTGATTGTCGATTCATGATTAAACCGGTCCAATTTTAATAACATTATTTGGAAGCAAGCCAAATGAATATTTTACTCTATAGGAGCCTTTACATTTCCTCGTCAAAAACTCCATTTCCTATCATCCTAAATCCAAATACGTCTAAAGAAATTATTATAGGCTGATCTGACAAAGAAAATGCCTCTCCCAAGTAACTTGCAACTACTATAGGTATTTTTATTCATCCACCGCCAAATAAAGACCCAAGTCACCCACTAACTTGAACCCCATCAACTCACTCATAGCTCTAACATCTTCAGGAGTAGTATTATTGGAAAAGAACATCTGCAATTTCTAAGCATTCACGTTATGCTCCGAATGAACCCAAAAATCCTCCAGAATATGTTTAGTGACCATACACTGATCAACACTAGCCTCCGAAAAAATCATGATATGTCTGAAAAAAAAAAGACTTTTTTTAATCGGCTTTAAAGATAATATTCTTAAAGATAATTCGCCCAACAACAACAATAAGATTAATATGATTAATATTAAAACGAATTTAACAAATTCAGATATTTAAACACGTTATAAGGTTTTCTTGGAACACAAGGATTTAAAAATCACAATATTAAACAACCCACAAACCTTTTGATGAATTCTATATAAAAGGACTGATTATTTTGAATTTAATCTAGTGAAGAATCGTATTATATATATTCAAATCAATTAATGATATTTTTATCAGAAAATCAATTAATAATTACTATGTCTTAATTAATTAAAAAAAATTCAATTAAAGATAAAATGATAACTATCATAAAGGGATTCAAAGTTTTAATACAGCAAGAATAAAATTTTAGAAAATATACCACTTAAAATTATTATTATTTTTTTTAAGATAACGCACAAGTTAAAACTTCTTTTATCCAATTTGACCATAAAAATATTTTTTATGCTTTATGAAAGTTTTTAAAAGTTTTAATTGACTAGAATTAATTCATAAATCTATCTATGAAACAGTTTAATGACACACCATATTCAATGATATACGAAAGTTTATGAAAGCAATGTTATTAAAACCCGGCCGGATAAAAAACCGAAAAAATAAAAGGTTCATGGTTCGACCAGTTTGATGGAAGTCTATGGGTTTTTTAAATAATATTATTTTTAAAGTTTTTTTTCAAAAAACATTTATGAAAATGTAAATTATAATTTTTACTTTATTCATAAAAAATTCATTAAAATTGCTTAAAATTCAATTATTTTGTATTTATATTTATATTTTATTCTTTTTCAACAAAAAAAGGTTGTATAGATCGATATTTTAGACAAAATTTTTATTTTTTGGTTCAAACAAGTTTTTCTTTATTCAACCTAAGTTTTCGGTTCATTTTGGTTTTTCACCGGTTCAAACGGTTTTGTGCTCGTTCATATTGATTTCTTCTGATTTTATATATTGAACCGAGCTGAATTGATTGTCGATTCATGGTTAAACCGGTCCAATTTTAGTAACATTATTTGGAAGCAAGCCAAATGAATACTGTACTCTATACGAGCCTTTACATTTCCTAGTCAAAAACTCCATTTCCTATCATCCTAAATCCAAATACGTCTAAAGAAATTATTATAGGCTGATCTGTCAAAGAAAATGCCTCTCCCAAGTAACTTCCAACTACTATAGGTATTTTTATTCATCCACCCCCAAATAAAGACCCAAGTCACCCACCAACTTGAACCCCATCAACTCACTCATAGCTCTAACATCTTCAGGAGTTGTATTATTGGAAAAGAACATCTGCAATTTCTAAGCATTCACGTTATGCTCCGAATGAACCCAAAAATCCTCCAGAATATGTTTAGTGACCATACACTGATCAACACTAGCCTCCGAAAAAATCATGATATGTCTGAAAAAAAAAAGACTTTTTTTAATCGGCTTTAAAGATAATATTCTTAAAGATAATTCGCCCAACAACAACAATAAGATTAATATGATTAATATTAAAACGAATTTAACAAATTCAGATATTTAAACACGTTATAAGGTTTTCTTGGAACAAAAGGATTTAAAATTCACAATATTAAACAACCCACAAACCTTTTGATGACTTCTATATAAAAGGACTGATTATTTTAAATTTAATCTAGTTAAGAAACGTATTATATATATTCAAATCAATTAATGATATTTTTTATCAGAAAATCAATAAATAATTGCTATGTCTTAATTAATTAAAAAAATTCAATTAAAGATAAAATGATAACTATCATAAAGGGATTCAAAGTCTTAATACCGTAAGAATAAAATTTTATAAAATATACAGCTTAAAATTATTATTATTTTTTTAAGATAACGTAAAAGTTAAAACTTCTTTTATCCAATTTGACCATAAAAATATTTTTTATGCTTTATATATGAAAGTTTTTAAAAGTTTTAATTGACTAGAATTAATTCATAAATCTATCTATGAAACAGTTTAATGACACACCATATTAATTGCTATATGAAAGTTTTTGAAAGCAATGTTATTAAAACCCGATCGGATAAAAAACCGAAAAAATAAAAGGTTCATGGTTCGACCAGTTTAATGGAAGTCAATGGGTTTTTTAAATAATGTTATTTTTAAAGTTTTTATTTCAAAAAACATTTATGAAAATGTAAACTATAATTTTTACTTTATTCATATACGGAAGGAATGTAATTATTTTGCTGATAGTTTAGAAAAATAAGGGCTCGTAGTTTTGGATGTTTTTGGAGACTTGGTCTCATGTTGCTTGCTGTAAATTGTGATGATTCGGGTTTTATTCCTGTTATGTTGGTTTTAATAGGTAAATCGTAATCCGCTTTTTTGGATCAGCTGCAATTATTCCCTGCTGCAATTTGGTTTTGGTTTGCGCTTAGGCCTGCAAACTCTACGTTGAACTGCAGTGTTCTCTCTGTTTCTTGTTTCGGGGTCCTTAATGGCGGTTCTGTCTTGGCTGGTTTATGTATTTTTCACCATGGCTAAGTTTTTCGCTTTCTCAGGGCTGTGTAATATATCATTTGTGTTGCACCCTGAGTTTTTGCTCTATTTTTGTGTTTTGGGTTCCTCAATTTTCATTTAATCCTTCTTACTTAAAATCAAAGTCCAATTCTATAAATATATATGTAGGTCCCAAAGACACTTAAGGGGGTGAATTAGATGTTTTAAAATTTTTCTGGCCAAAATTCTAATGGAACAAAAATATACACAAGTGAAAATTTCTAATAGTAAATGTAAAAATGCAAAACAAAAAAGATACTCTAATTTTTGCAAGTTCTTTTTCAGTTTAAAAAAAACTTAAATATTATTTTGAAAATTTGTGTTAAATTTATTGTGAATATTTCAAAAATCATTTTACAGAATTTTGAAAACATAAATTCCCGAAATATAAGATAGAATTATAAAAGACTGAAAAGAATAGAGCAGAAAAGTAGAGAACACACAGAATTTATAGTGGTTCGGCCACAATGCCTACATCTACTCCTCAAGAATCATTTTTGAACTTTTCTCTACATTCTTAACTCTTTTAAGGGTAAGAGTCAAAATCAATATACAATCCTATGTATATCTATCCACAATTTTTTTTTTCAAAGTGAAAGATGTAAACACTTACTAGAATTCTTCCTTAGGTTCTAGCTAACCCAAACTCGTAATCTTTCACAATAATAATTCCTTACAAGTAATTACAATAGAAGCTATAATCAAATTGAGTATGATATGTAAAGAATGAAGTACAAAAGATGTGGAAAGTGAGATCTAAAAGATGTAAGCTTTTCTCTTAAGAGGTAGAAATCATTTCCAAATGATATCTAACCTTTTAATAGGTCTAACAATATGTATCTATACCCAAAAACTTAGTTCTATGTGATGAAAACCAAAAATAGCCATTTATAGCCATTGAAGGGCAAAACAGATAAATATATCGCCAACTAGCTGTTAACTAGCCATTATTTTGTCTTATAGTGGAATTTAGATTTTTGTCCAAAAATTTATCTAGATTTTTAAAGGTTCAATTTCTAATAATACAAATTTCTGATGAACCATTTTTTGAAAAAATAAGAACCAGTTTTAACCGAAAATTCAATTTATGATGTTAAAACATTTTTATACAATTTTAAGACTTAAAATATGTATGCATGAGTGGAAAATTATGCCTCAATTTGATCTTACATTTTAATATCCTAATTTCCTATATACTAAGGCATTCTTCAACTAAGTCTTCTTGAATCCATTGTTGAAGTATTGCAAACTTCATTTTTGATATTTGCATCAGAAAGATATATAGAAATTCCAACACAAATAGCTTATAATAGAATTCACAATAGAGTTTATTTAAGGTTTTATTATCATCAAAATTTGGATATGGCCTTGAATCAACAATCTCCCCCTTTTTAATGATGACAAAACCTTTATAAATTTTACTTAGAAGTCTATTTAGGTTAGTTTAAAATAACTCCCCCTGAATATATGCATAGGGTATTTACAAAAAATAAAATTTGTAAAATAAATGTAAATCCCATATATAACTTCAGATTTTATCAAAATATTTAAAATATAAACATGTAAATGAATTCTGTAAAAATTTAACTTGATTGTTTACAAGAAATATTTTTAAAGAAATCATACAGCATTAATGCATCAACAAATCAAATTTCCAGCAAATAAGCAATTTTTTATCAACAAGAAATTTTCCAAAATTCATTTCAGAATCCAATATAAGTAGTTCTAGAATTTCAGCAAATCATATAACCATATAACAACATGAGCAATAACTAATATAACAACTAGTAGTCATATATCATCATTTATCCATTTTCCCTATTTTTCTTTATCATCATTCATCACTTTTTTCTTCATTTTTCTCCACCTTTTTGTCATCAATCACAAAAGGGAGGGACAACTTAATGTGCACAAAAATTTTAACAAAGCCAAATAGATATAAAAATCCACAAATATCATAAAAAATTTACAATATTAGTATGCTTTTAGATCTGCTTTTAGATTTGCTTTTCCCGAAACCCAAAAACTTTAGATCTGCTTTTACAATGTTTTAACATGTTTACAATTCTTGATACCTATTTTTGTTGTTTTTTTTATATAAAAAAAAAACTAGACTTATTTTTTAAAAAAAAAAATATTCTTTTAAATTTCTCAAATGTCAAATTTTAGTTTATAAATTTAAAATTTATTATACTTTACCCATTTTAGATTTAATTTTATCATATTTAGTAAATTAAATTCTAATATCGTATTTTATTAATTATACTATATCCATTTAAATTTAAGTTGACTTTAAATTTTAACTCTTCCTATAAATTTTGACATGATGACTAATATATTTATAATTAATGTAATTAGTTAATAATAATAATAATAATAATAAATTCTAACAGAAGATTGAATCATATATGATTAAGATATTATTATGTTTAAACTGTCTTTTTTGTATTAAAGCATATTGAACATTTCATTATGAAGTTTATTATTTGAAACGTGTTTAAATAAAATATATTAATTATTTTTTCAACCTCGATTTAACTCCGGCTAAACCTTTAACCATGAATGATTCTCTACCTTTTCCGGCTCTACATTCGATCTGAATTTGATTACTTTGATATCTATTGCTATTGCTTTGTACATCTTCTTCTATAATTTTTATTTTCTTACACTTTCTTTCAGAAAAAAAGAAAAATAAAGAGAAAAATCATGTGTTATTGAAGCTTATAATAATAATATGGATTCATAATACTATTAACCTCATTGAAAATTATATAAAGATTAAACTTGGTGGATAAAAAAAAACTTAAATTGAATAAATGATTAATAATATTGAATAATATAGTTGGCAAAAAAAGTGAGAAGTTGATTTTCACCGTTATTCAACGGTGTTCTAAAAATATTTACTTGGTGGAATTCCACCAAAATGACTTGCCAGTAGTCATTCGATCTTGAAAAATTATCCATCAACATGCTCCAATAATCATAGTAACTATCAAAATTGCAGGTTGCACAACTCACTCATAGCTCTAACATCTTCAGGAGTTGTATTATTGGAAAAGAACATTTGCAATTTCTAAGCATTCATCTTATGCTCGGGTCAATTTCATTTATGGTCACTGGACTTACGCCTAATCGTCCAAAAGTAACTGATTTATTTTTCATGACTTAAATGTCACTGAACTTATCACCTTTTTACAGAAAAGTCATCTTAACCGATTTTCGGCGGTTACTCTTGCCAAAATACTGACGTAGCATGTCACGTCATATGTCTGGACATACGTGACATGATACGTCAGCAGTCACGTCATTAGAAGAGGTCACGTGTGTCCAGAAATATGACGTGGCATGCTGACATGTCATGTGATATGGCATCTTTCGATGACGTGGCCGCTAGCGTATCATACCACGTGTATTCAATCACGTCACGTCAGAATTCTGGCAAGAATTATCATCGAAAACCAGTTAAGATGACTTTTCTGCAAAAATATGATAAGTTCAGTGACATTTAAGTCGCGAAAAATAAATAAGTTAATTTTGGACGATTAGTCGTAAGTCCAATAATCATAGGTGAAATTGACTCATTTATGCTCTGAATGAACCCAAAAATCCTCCAGAATATGTTTAGTGACCATACACTGATCAACACTAGCCTCCGAAAAAATCATGATATGTCTGAAAAAAAGGGACTTTTTTTTAATCGGCTTTAAAGATAATATTCTTAAAGATAATTCGCCCAACAACAATAAAAAGATTAATATGATTAATATTAAAACGAATTTAACAAATTCAGATATTTACAACACGTTATAAGGTTTTCTTGGAACACAAGCATTTAAAATTCACAATATTAAACAACCCACAAACCTTTTGATGACTTCTATATAAAAGGACTAATTATTTTGAATTTAATCTAGTGAAGAATCGTATTATATATATTCAAATCAATTAATGATATTTTTATCATAAAATCAATTAATAATTACTATGTCTTAATTAATTAAAAAAAATTCAATTAAAGATAAAATGATAACTATCATAAAGGGATTCAAAGTTTTAATACCGCAAGAATAAAATTTTAGAAAATATACCACTTAAAATTATTATTATTATTATTATTTTTAAGATAACGCACAAGTTAAAACTTCTTTTATCCAATTTGACCATAAAAATATTTTTTATGCTTTGTCCAGGAGCGGATCCGCAATCAACAAATATTTAGAAAATAAATCGTCAATAAATGTAATTGACTATGCCATAGCTCTTGACTGACATATATATTTTAAAAGTTTACACTGACAAGAATTAATTCATAAATCTATCTATGAATAGTTAATGATAAACCATATTTAATCATATATAAAATTACATCGTTCCCCTTAATTAGTCAGTAATGCGTCTCTCTCTCTCTCTCTCTCTCTCTCTCTCTCTCTCTCTATATATATATATATATCGTTTCCCTAAATTAGTCAGTAAAGTGTTTACATCAGTGAAGATTCAAAGTAGACATAAGACAAAGCATTTCACCTTTGATGGGCCACTGCCACAAATAAAAGTCTACAGACTATTCATGATTAATTATTATTATTTTCTGAAAAATATATTAAATCATGAAAATAGGGATTAATTTTATCAGTATTTTGCTTTTAATCGAATGGTCACAAAATAAGATTTTTAACAGAAAAATATCTGAATTTGGAAAAATAGTTTTTTGTAAAGCTGCAATTTTCATTGTTTTGACATAATGACTTTGTTATTTTTTAATTGAGTTTGTAAATAATTTACGGTATTAATTTCATAATTATCTTTTAGGAACAAAATCAAGAATTTGGTGAAAATTGAGTCAAAATCAAGGTAGGAGCGAAAATCTAAAGATATATTTTTAAGATTTCTATTTTTCTGATTTGGATGGGATTTTCTTGTATTTAAATTGATTTATTTTTATTTAATGGGATGGGATATGTTTCCCATTTTAACCTAGGGCTTTACCCTTCTCTTTTCCGATAAATAGGAGGGCTTTTCATTAATTTAGATGTCTCGGTTTTTTTTTTATTTTAAGAATTGTTTTTTAATTTCAAGAATTGTTTGTTTTTTTTTTCGAGCTATGAGTGGCTAAAATCCTTCTTTTAGTCAAGGTTATCAAAATTTGATTCAATAAAATTGTGAGAACTGTTTTTCAATTATTTTTCTCTTGAATATTTGGATATTTTATGTATTCTTGAAATTTTATTTGATTTAAATATTGACGTCTTATTTTTATTAAATAAATACTTCTATTTGAATCTTTAAACAAGTCATGTTTATTAGATCCAATAAAGTAAAAAATCAATGCATTCGATGAAATTAATTTAATGTTGAAATTGCATTTAGGGATGATCACGGGGGCGGGGACCCGCCCCGTTCGGGGCGGGAAATCCCGGAATTTTCCCCCTGCGGGGAGGGGGACGGGGGAGAAAAAATCCCCATCCTAGAATCGGGGATGGGGACGGGAAACGGGGTATCCGCCCCGCGAGGATCCCCGCCCCGAAAAAAAATATTTTTAATTTTAAAATATAATATTTTATAAATAATTAAAATTAAAATTAAAATATAACTTAATTTTATAATTATTAAGTTTTAAATTATATTTAATTTTAAATTTTATGAATGGTTGAAATTTATATTAATTTAAATTATTATTAATTTTAAATTTTTTATATATTAAATATTATATTTTAATTTTAATTATTTATAAAATATTATATTTTAAAATAAAAAAAAATTCGGGGGGCGGGGGATGGGGGGGATTTCCTCCCTGTTCTGGGGGCGGGGACGGGGACGGGGAATCCCCAAAATGTATGGGGCGAGGAGTGGGGACTCCTTCCCCGCCCCGCCCCGTGAGCATCCCTAATTGCATTTGTGAAAATATTCAATCAACCTTAAAGAATCCAATTCAAGTATTAGTGGGTGGAAATGGTGCCTCTTCTAATTTTTAAAGGTGTTCACATTCGAAATCCCAAAAGCTAATTTAGAATTGATTGATTTAAAATATTTATTTGTGGATCAATTTCCATCTAAATTACAATTAAGGAAAAATAGAGTATCAAAACTTATTAATACGTATAATCATTTCATTTGAGAAAAAAAATTATATTTGTATTCGATGATCAATTTAATGGAATCAATACTAAGATATATCTTGACCAAAAATTTACTCATCATTTTCTTTACATTATATTTTTTGTATTTGCTTTATTTTCGATTGTTAAATTGTTTAATCACAAAATATTTCCTTTTTTACTGTTCTAAAAATTTCGGATTATATAACCTCCTTTTTGGATCTCGACCCTACGAACTATTTCTACAAAATTAAAGTTTTCAAGAGTAGAAAATTATTTTTCTTGATTTCGACACCTAACAAACTTTTGGTGCCATTGCCAAAGTTGGTGTCATTATTTTCTAAATTTATATTGCCCGTACTTTTCGTGGAAGTGATTTTCAATTTGATCCTAAACTTGAGAAATGCCATGAAACTCCAGAAAAGTCCATCTACTTCTTCTTTTACAATTGAGCCAGAATTTAACGTGCCAAAATTCTTTAACAACTCGAAATAAAGGCTAATGTTGAACAACCTTTACATAAAAGCCACTAATCCAGATGTTAATCAACAACCGTTATCCATTGAATTAACATATATTGAGGCAAACTTTGAATTAAAATCTGGTTTGATTCACTTCCTACTTTTTGTAAACTTGGAGGTGAAGATCCACACAAGCATTTTAAAGAATTTCACGTAGTTTGTTCTAGCATGAAACCACAAGGCATGAATGTAGAACAAATCAAAATGCGTGCTTTTAAGTTCTCTTTGACGAATAAAGCAAATAACTGGTTATATTATTTACCTTTGGGATCCATCATGACTTTGAATGAATTAAAGAGACAATTTCTTTAAAAAAATTTCCTTGCTTCTAGAGCTATTAATATTAGAAAAGAAATTTGTGGAATTTGCCAATATAATGGAGAAATTTTCTATAAATATTGGGAGTGATTCAATTAGCTTTGTTTAAGCTATCCTTATTATCAAATATCTGACACTCTTTTAATTCGGTATTTCTATGAAGGTCTATTATTGGCAGATCAAAATATGAGAGATGCTTCAAGTGATGAAGCCTTGATGGATAAAACACTTACCCAAGCAAAGGAATTAATTTCAAAAGTGGTTGCTAATACTTAACAATTTGACATTCGACAAGAAGCACCAACCAAAAACATTAATGAGGTAAGTATTAATTCATGCAATTGAACATTCTCTTAACAATTTGACTTCTCTTGTGCAAAAAATTATTATAGGAAATCATCAACAAGTCAAGGCTTGCCTAAGTTGGAATTGAAGATTTTTCCTGAACATCTGAAATATGCCTATTTGGGTGACAATCAAATACTTTTTGTGATAATTTCGAGCAAGCTGACATCTTTTGAAGAGGAAAATTTGGTTAGAGTCCTTAAAGAATATAAAGAATCCATTGGATGGACAATTGTAGACATCAAATACATCAACCCTTCCATATGTATGCACAGGATTTTGCTAAAAGATGGTCACAAACCTACAAGTGAAGCTCGGTGTAGACTTAATACACCAATGATAAAAGTTGTCAAAAAGGAAGTTATAAAATTTATTTGATGCAAGTATGATCTTTGTAATTTCTGATAGCAAATGGATAACTATGGTTTAGGTATTTCCCAAAAAAACTAGTTTTACAGTGGTAAAGAACAATAATGGTGAGTTAGTTCTAACCTGTATGCAAAATGAATGGAGAGTTTGTATAGATTATAGAAAATTGAATTCTTCCATTAGCAAGGATCATTTTCCATTGCATTTCATTAATCAAATGCCAGAAAGATTGGTTAGTCGCTCTCATTATTGTTGTCTTGATGGTTATTCAGGTTTCAATCAAGTTCTTTTAGCACCCGAAGATTAGGAAAAGACAACATTCACATATGCCTTTGGTATATTCACCTACTGTTGTACACCATTTGGTCTATGTAATGCTCTCTCCTGCTGCATTTCAAAGATATATGGTTAGTATTTTCTTTAATTATATACAAAAGATCATATAAATATTTATGTATGACTTTACTATCTATGATAATTCATTTGAAGATTGTCTAGAAAATCTAACTAAAGTGTTAAAAAGATGTAATGAAACAAATCTGGTGTTGAATTATGGAAAATGTCACTTCATGGTAGATCAAGGTCTGATACTAGGTCATATAGTATCATCAAAAGGAATTGAGGTTGATAAATCTAAAATTGACTTGATTAAATCTTTATCTTATCCCACCTTTGTGAGGGAAGTGCATTCATTTCTTGTACAAGCAGTAGGGGTGAGCATGTACTGATTAACTGGTCCATTAATAATTTTATTAATCAATTCATTAATTTTGGTTAACTATTATATCAATTTCAGTTTTTAACCAATTTTTTTAGATTGATTTATTAGTTAACCAATAAAAAAGTTTAAAATATAAATTTAATAAATTATATAATTTGTAATACTATTTTTAATAGTTTAAAATTCTTTAAAAATGAAAAAATACAAATTAAATATAATATCCATTAAAAAATCAAAATAAAAACAAAAATTTCATAATTAATTATAAGAATTAAATATATTTAATATGAAATTAACAACATAATGCTAATTATGCACATCTAATAAACAAATAATAGTAATAAAAAGATAATTTCAATGTTTATTTACTAAAAATATATATTATAATAATATTTTACAAAGTTATACATCATAATATTTATAAATTATAAAAATATTGAAAAATTTAAAAGAAAAATTTTAAATATAATATATAAAATATATATAGATTAATGGTTAACCGCCGAATTTTAAAAGCAAAAACTATAAATCAAAATTTTTGGTTCGGTTAATCTAAAAATTGGTTCAATTTTGGATTGGTTTTTCTATTAATCTAAATTTTTATTTTTTTTTTGTTCACCCCTATTGAGCAAGATTTTACAAAAGGTTTATCATAGACTTTTCTAAGATTACACAACCTCTAACCAAATTGTTGCAACTAGACGTTTCTTTTGATTTCAGTACAGAATGCAAAGCATCATTTAATCAACTTAGGGAATTGTTGACATCAGCTTCAATTATCTAACCACTAAATCGAGAGTATCCTTTTAAAATAATGTGTGATGCCAACAACTATACTTTAGGTGTTATGCTAGGATAGAAGATTGACAAGAGTACACATGTAATTTACTATGCATTAAGAACTCTTGACAATGCTTAGAGAAATTATTTTATAATCGAGAATGAGCTTTTTTGTAGTAGTATTTTCATTAGAAAAATTTCAGTCTTATTTATTATGTACTAAAGTCATTGTTTATTCTAATCATGTAGCTTTGAAGTATTTGCTCAATTAAAAAGAAATCAAACCGAGATTGATAAGATGGGTATGCTCTCGTAAGATTTTGTCTTAGAAATCAGAGATAAGAAAAGAAAAAAAAAGAATCCAGTTGCTGACAATTTGAGTAGACTAGTGCACGATGAAAAAGCCTTGCCTTTCCTAGAATCATTTCCAGATGAACATATTTTTGAGGTTTAGTGTTCTATCCTTAGTATGCTTATATTGTGAACTATTTAGTTACTAAAACATTACTCAGTTAATTGATTAGAGCCCAAAACGATAGAATAAAAAGTGAGTCAAAATATTATATCTGGGATGATCCATGTGACACCCTATACCAAGACATTGGACCAAGTACCAGAGTGTCCCATTCGCCGGTAGATTATGTCAAATTATTAAGCGGTGAATTTCCTTTAATTAGTTACCAAATATTCTTTTATTAGCTTTATGTAATAAATTTGAGCTCTTAAGTCACATTATCCCCATCACAACATATTTACTATTTATTTGTCGTTATACTAAATAATTTATGGAAATTTGAGCAGCATAAAAACTATATTTTAATATTGCCCTCCTACAAATTTGAAGAATTTACACTCCTAATAACATAATTATTCCATCAACCATCAACCGCCAATACATAATCCAGTTCTATATGTAACCACAATTATCCATAATTCAATCAATATCTCCAATCCATCATAGACAATATACACATGATAATGCACCCTTCATTCACAAATAATAATTTACATTACAACCCATGAAATACATATTACAAACAAAAAATATGACAAAAAGATAATTACAACCAAAATAAGTACATCTATTTCAAAAATTCTTCTTATATGTACATGGTAGCATATTGTTCATTCCATAATCTTTTGTTCGCTTCATTGTCTGTCCCTTGCGTGCAGTAAATAAATCACGCGCTAATTATATTGAATACGTAATAGTTGATACACTACTAAAATATTTCATACACACACACACACACACACACACACACACACACACACACACACATATATATATATAGTTTTATATTTTTATTTTTTAATAAATTAAACTTTTATTATGGGTTGTCTTTTTATCTTCCTTAAAGGCATATTTTGACATTATTATTCACTTTAACCCTTATTTACACTGTCTACATGTAAAATTATATGTTGATCCTTAATAATTCTTATTAATTGGAAAACGACCCTTTTACCTTCTTAATAATAATTTTTTTTATCTCATATACTATTTTGACATTTTTTTTTCTCATTTTAAACAATTTTTCCCTTTTAATTTGCATTAAGTACCAATATTACCATTTAGTCCCTAAAGCTATCAAATTATTTTAAAATGACCATTTTACCCCTAGTTCATTAATTTCATCCTTTTATTACTATTATTCCTATTTTATGGAAAATTCCATTTAGGTCCTTATATTTATCAATTGTACATAGAATTTCATTTTAGTCTTTTTTCTTATCTTACTCACATTTCACCATATTATTATTATTATTATTATTATTATTATTATTATTATTATTATTATTATTATTATTATTATTATTATTATTATTATTATTATTATTATTATTATTATTATTATTATTATTATTATTATTATTATTATTATTATTATTATTATTATTATTATGCCCATAGTATAATAGTGAAAACTAAATAGGTAAATTGGATATGTGCGAGATTATAGGCCTCATAGGTCCTTATCAGTTTCAATCACATTAAAGTCACACTTTTCTCTATTTTTTCTCTTATTTTCGGTGTGGAACCCTTTTTGGTCTACTATACAAGTCACCATAACTTGTTATCGCGATTGCTAATACAATATCCCTATGGCTAGCCAATTGCATCTCAATTCCTAATTTCTCAACTAATACTAAAGGCAAAACTTATAATTTGTGAAAAATTATCATTTATCCTAGAATTTCCATTAATTTCATATGTTATGCATTATATACTAATTTCATATCTTAATTCCTTAATCATTGTCATTATACATTATTTCCACTGCTCACAATTACATGTTTCATTATACATCATCACCTTACTATTAAGTTTACATTCGGTCATTTCAGTTAATGTCATATTTACATTAATTCCTCATTCCATTCTTCATCCTTTTTTGTTTTTTATTCAATATTCATGCATTCAAACTACCAAACCATGACTTTTTTATAAGCTGGTGAATTTTATTAAGGGAAAACAACAAAAAGCCAACAAAGCTCCTAGGGTACAGAGAAGCCAAATAAAGACCAAAGAAAAAACCAAACAGAATCCCAATCAAAACCCAAAATGCAGCAGTAACCAAAATACACTACCTACTACCACCCAAAGACAATAGAAGGCATCATATAATCACATAACCAATACTCTCGAGAAAAACCAAACATAGGATTCAAAATCCTTGATAGCTCCCCAATCTGGAAGAAGATGTAACAAAAATAAAAATTGACTGGATTCAGAGCCACAGTAGGAAGGAGCAATTAAAGATCATTCAAGATGCTGCCTAGTTTCTAAGGTCTAACTTTCGAAGTGTTATGCAACCAGGAGACTGCTGTTAAAGAATCAAGCTAAAAGTGCACTTTGAAATTGTGATGGATAATAAAATTAATGGGTATTTGAAGAGCTTTACGAATAGCTATTACTTATTGGATAATAGAGTTAGCCACTCCAATAATACAATATAATAAACAGAGGATTGAAACTATAAGAATCCCTCAAAACACCTCTAATCCCAACAGAACCTAGGCTACCAAAGGACGAACAGTCGGTATTCCATTTTAAGGAGCCAAAAGCAGGGGGTAACCAAATAGATTTAGGCTAGAGCCTACTGGAATTCAGCAAAATTTGGTACCATTAGTAGCTAGGACCAACTCTTGACCATACAAAATGTCTATGTGCTACTAAGAAAATAATACTCTACACTTTTTGTTGAAAAGCATCACTAGCTAGACAAGCCCATCAAACAGCAAAGTCTAAAAAATTACCTGGTATGCATAATTCAACTCTTTGTCAATTGCATAACTTGTATAATAACACCTAGGAAACTTTACAAGTTACAAGAAGATGGTTGGAGTTCTTTGAAAATTTCATTAATTCCTTCGATAAATCATTCTCCCACACCAAAAGATTGTGCCTCTATCTAAGACTCTAGTACCATGTCTTTGAGAACAGTAGCCATAATCCTTGACACAAGCGTCATCTAACAGTGAAATATGAAAAAGATATTTAAATTTCACTTTTAAAAGTTCTTCAATGATCCATTTGTCATGCAAAAATAAACAAGCAAAACCACTGGTCAGGACACTAACAAACCTCCACTAAAACCTATTGCATTTTGAAATACCAAATCAAGATCCCTATTAACCTATAATAATGATTTTACTTGTTTAATCTCAACTCCTTTTATTTTGGTTTCCTACAGAAGGACCATATCTATTTATCTTTTTCTAATACAAGAAAAACCAATATCTTTTTTACTACTGAATTCAATCCCCTAATATTCCAAGTTAAAAAATCATAAAAATAGAAGACATAAAAGAGCTTTAAAATCTAACTTAGTTGGCCAATAAAATCCCTTTCTTTCCTTCCTTTAACTTTTCCCAATGCTGTCTTTCATTTTTCTCTAATCTGATTAAAGATTCAAGCAGTGCCTCTTTATTTTTAGGAAGAATAACACCTAGCATATCTGCAACCTCTCATGCCATTAAAGTTTCATTTGAGGGAGAAATTAAATCAACTTCTATCTCTCTGTCAAGTCGATTGTTAACATTAATGATACATCCATCTGAGATAGATACACCTGCTACTTTGCCAGATCCACTATTGACATCCGAAATAACATCAACTGAAGAGGGAGTTGTTTTTTATTTTTCCTCACTTTCTTACCCTTTTTATTTCTCAAATTTTGTAATTGGTATGAAGATTTGACAAAATCCAATGTATAAAAGGAATAATTTTTTTGGACCTATTTTTTAAAAAAATTTTAATCAGTCTTATCTTTACCATTGATACTTATTTAAACCACTAATTTATCCTGATTGGGCCTATGGTCCTCTTCAAATAATAAGTTATTATCAGCAAAGGGAATTGGGTCTAGTCTGTTAAGAAAACACCCCTCAGAAGTAGGGGGTTGGGGCTAGTCAGATGAATTAAGCCCAACCTTAGAAATATCAATAGGGGTTGTAAATTGCTTTAAAGTAGAGTTTAAGCCAACTACAGCACTACATTTTTGTCTTGAGGAGGTAGGTATGTCCACTTTACCAAATTGAGTTTACCATCTCAAACCATTCTTTTAACCAGTCCAATCCTTCTTTAATCATAAAATTCCTATCCTTATATGAACAAAAGGTAAGAAGAACAAGGTTCCTCCTATAGGTCTGCACTTACAAACCAAATATCCTTGGGCTATCATAGCATCTTGAATATTGATAATGTTTTAGGCATGATGAAGCCAACAAACTAAGCTTCTACTTAACCATTCCCTTTTCTCTTCAGCAACTTTATAGGAAAAATTAACAGAGCTTGCTTTTATGTTTCTATAAACATCATGTTGCTTACCATCCTTACTGGCCAAACCCAATTTAGCTACTTTGGTATAAGTTTTAATATCTCTACTATTAAAAATTCTCTCCAAGGCTTGACAATCATCTGTTCTCTAAACCTTGAAACCTTACATCCATAATGAGCAATATTCACTTGAATTTGTCGATTACCAATCCAGGCACCATCAACCCTTTTGACAATTTGATCAATGTTTTTTTACGTAGAAAGACCGACAAAACCAAACTTGGTTCCTTTTACACTCAATTTCTTTGGCATAAATACTCTTTTTACTATACCAAACCAGGAAAAAAGTGTTATCAACCCGAAAGTTGGCCAACCTAATGGGAGTTTATTAACATACAACTTATGAGCTTTGGATTCAATTTTTGAGTGCTTAACCTTGCCAAAGGAAGTAGCTCTAAATCCAATATTAAACCACCTTTTAGGCTTCAAAAAGAAGTCTCGCGGTGGAGCATGAGGCTGTTGGTTGACAAAAAAGGGAGGAAATTAGCAAAGTAGGAAGGTGAAAGGTCAAGGGGACGAAAAGGGTTCCTCATTCATTTATCAAAATTATATGTTACTCTTGGTAATTACCAAACCGTGGCTTAATTATGCATTTTGATAAGTAGCAATTACAATTATATTTTAGGTTATTTCTTAGCATATTTATGTGTTTTATTTCTTTGTTTTAATCTTTTTTATTTTATTTTATTTATTTTATTTTATTTTGTTCGTTTATAATGCTTTTAATAAGTTTTGGGATGTTTTTAGAGAAATTTAGAGCTTCTTTAGTGTTAAGGGCCAAATTTTAGGTGCAATACTATTAAAGTATAGATTTTAACACAGTCGTGTTTTATAGTTTTCAGCAGCCCTATTTGTGCTCCAAAGGCAATTTCTACACGGTTGTGTTTCCTACAAAATGCACCCGTGTTTTTATCCAGATCACATATAAAATGCCAAGTTTCATCTTCAAAAGAGAGGAGAATTTTAGATAGTTTTTAAGGTTTATTTTTCCTCCATTTTAGGTGTAGATTAGGGCTTTTGATTTTTCTTTTAGCTTAAATTTAATTTTAGATTCAATTTTTATTTGTAAACACTTTAAATTTAATTATTTTAGTTTTTTAGTTTTCGGGGTCAATAAGGATTTCAAGGTTGAAGAAAAAGGAACTTTAAGATTTATTTTCTCTCATCAATGATGTATTCTGAATTTCATTCTTGATGTTTGAGTAGTTCTTCTTGCTTAGGAATTCTTGAACTGTATTTGTATTTGGATTTTAAGTTTAATGAATATTTTCATTTTTTTATATTTTCCCTGTGATTATCTCTACAGTAACATTAATATTTGGGTTTGATTTTCAGTGTATCAATAAATATTTAATATCTGAAATATTTAAAATTTGAAAACCCAAATAAACTATAGTCCGTTCATCATATTCTAAATATGTAACCCAATAGGTTCATATTATATTGTTAGTGGGCCCAATTTCATCATAGGGCCACAAGCAATATATTATGACTACTCAAATAATACGAATATTGATAATTCAATTTGAACCTAATCAATAAAACATGTTATAACCTTTTTGTTACATGATATCGTATTTAAACATAAGTCATGGTCCATGTCGAACTTATATTATTCAAACATATAATTTCTTAATCACTAAGTAGACTAATAATATCAAATGACATTTATTGCTCCATTAATTCATTTGAGCATGGCCATGCATTTCTCAATCTTACTTATCAAGGGGCCCAATAGATATCTCTTTCAAAAAAAAGGGACAAATTTTATCTTAGTTATTCACTATCCTCTGCATGATTCTCATCATGTCCAATCATAACCTTATATCAAAACATAATGTTCCTCATGTAGGAAACTATGATAATCTCAAGTCTAAGTATTCAATAACATAACTATTATGAGATCACTTATGACACCAACCCATGTAGTGATCTCTGAGCGGGTTTATCCAGTACCTTGTTCCCTAACAAGTACCTACAAATTTGATTTATATCACCATATATAATTATCTCATTATTATCAATCAAACCCATACTAGTCTTAATTTATCATTATTTCTTTAAGGATAAATGACTAAGGATAGTCATAATAACATGAGATTGTTATTTCTAAACATTATTATAATGTAACATGCCAATAATATATTAATGCGAAGCAACCCAAATTTTATAGAATGAAATATGACATTATATAAAGGTCCAAATGTTTGGCCTAAGGTAAAACCACTATCACATTTTTTTATCCTAATGTCATTTTCCTAGTTAGTTTAACATCTAATTACATTAATTACATGTCAATTAAATTTTACATGCCAATTTCATGTAATTTCCTTAGGAAATAAACTAATATATGTATCTACATACCTTAATTGAAGCTCTAACATTTCAAATCACCTTTAACTCCTTCATTTCCTTTATCTTCTTTGTTCTTCCTTTCTTCTTCACTTCCTCACCTAGTTAAAATAGATCATGGTTTTCTTATCAAATTTTCATCAAAATTTCAATCTAAAAACACGTAAATTCATGTATTCTTATCCTTTCTAACCTAATTCTAACATAAAAACTTAAATTCACTAACTTGAGTAAGATTTTCCCTTTGAAATTTCTTTTAATTTTGCTCTTTTTAGACTTCATAGAAGGGTAATTAAGTGAATTTAAGCGAGAAACTAAGAGTAATTAAGTATAAAAAAGCTTTCATAGTGGAAATAGGTTATGGCATGGAGAAGAGGGGAAAGATGGGTCAGTCCTTAGTAAGAAAATTTTGATTTTCAGCTTTTGAACATATCCCAAAAATGAATGGTTGTGATGCTTTAAGCACTATTCAATCTAAGGGCCCAAAACTTGCCACTTGTCACCTTATGATTGGCCCAAAATTTTCATTATCAAATTTTCATCAAAATTAGTCCAAAAATATTGTCACCTTATGGTTGACCCAAAATTTTCATCATCAAATTTCTATCAAGTCAAAAAAATTTAAAAATATTATTTAGTGTGTACTTAAAATTTTGGATCAAAATGAGCTCATTTTGATACATTTCTGGACTTGAAAAATGCAATTAACAATCTGAAAGTCAATTTTTTTTTTAATTTGTACAAAAATTCATTTGGAATATTTCTAGTGGTCTCATTCGATCAATATAATTTTTTGTAGTTCGAAAAACTTTTTTAAGGCTAGTCAAACTTGGTTAACCTTTTTCACTGTCCCATTACATTTTTTTTGTTTTTAACTAGGTCCATTTGACCTCAATTTTGCCTCAAATTATGTCACCAAACTTGTCATGAATAGTACTTTCTAATGGTGAAGGAAAATTTTATGGGTCCTGATGGGCCTTGAGTGGCACTATTCACTTCGATGTCACTGTTTATTACCCAAAAAGTACTATTCACTTAAGTTATGATTTTTAGGGTGTTACAATCTATATCTATAGAAACATTGCTCTATTTAAATAATTCAAAGATGTGTACCTAAAAGTGAATTTCATCCATCCTTGAAAGTCATTCATATGCATGTGGTGGACATTCTGGCCCAAAAAGAGCAGCACACAATGTGCTCGAATGTGGTTTGTTTTTGCCCATTTTATCTAGAGATGCATATTTATTTTACACATAATTTGCTAAAAGACAAGTAACTTAGGCCATAGAGATCAAATGCCTCTCTCCCTTATTTTAGTATGTGAAATCTTTAATGTATGGGGAATTGATTTATAGGCCTTTTTTTCATCTTCTTTTGGTAATTTATATATTTTTTTAGCAGTAGATTATGCTTTTAAGTGGGTGGAAGCCAAAGACACCAGGACTAATGATGCTAAGACTATTGTAGGATTTGTGAAGAGTCACATTTTTGTCAGGTATGTAACACCAAAAGTGATCATTAATGATACAGGTACTCACTTATGTAATCGAATGGTAAAAAAATGTGTTGAAGAAATGTAATGTGACACATAGGGTCTTGACTACATACAATCCACAAATAAATAGGCAAGTTGAGGTGTCCAACAAAAAAATCTAGTCAATTCTAGAAAGGCTATCAACACAAGTAGAAAAGATTAGAGTGCGCTCATTTAGACGATGCTTTCTAGGCATACAAAATAGCATACGAAACTCCAATTAGTATGTTTCCATATCAGCTAGAATACAGATGAAATAGCGACAAAGTCCCTCAATCAAAAGGGGAGTTAAAATTGGGGACGACATTATAAGGTCTCAAACGTTAGTTCCGACATTAAAAAATACTCTATAGTCTAGGCCTTAATTCGTAATTAACCCTAAAATTTTTAGGGCAGTAATTCTTTTTCTTATTTTTTATGTATTTTGATCTTATTTTCTATATTGGGGACAATGTAGAAAATAGGTGTGGGGAGGGTATTTGATATATTAGTTTGTATAACTCTTGAATGTTTACAATAATATACTAATATTTACTAATATTTTGAAATTTATTTAGAATTTTGAGCTTTAGATTGAAATTTTAGAATTGCAGGAACAAGTGATGGAAATATTTGTTGACTTCTTGGTTCAATATCAAAATGTGCCATATAAAAAAATGGTTAATTACAAAAAAGGACTAAACTATATGAGACCTTACAATGTTGGACCCCATCTTCAAAATCTTACAATGTCAATTTTCAACTTCGAATCCCCTTTCAATTGAAGGACTTTGTCGCTAATCCATCACCATTTTGTCGCTATTTCATTGCTATTCTATCATTCCCATTTCAATAGCGATACAATAATGACGGAATAGCGACGAAGTCCCTTAATTGAAAGGAGAGTCGATGTTAGGGACTGACATTGTAAGATTTTGAAGATGGGGTCCAACATTGTAAGATACTTTATAGTCTGGGCCTTAATTTGTAATTAACCCAAAAATAAAATAAAATTTATCTTCTATATAGAAAATTATTCCTTTTACTCAGTTCAACAAGTTTTTCTAAGAAAAATTTCTCTTTTCCATACCCTACCTTAGCTTTATTTCAACCTATCATAAACACTTTGTTTTTTTTATTTTGGATTTATACTTAGTGATGGAGATTTGATATTTTTGCAAGCGTATATTTTCTTTTCCATTTTATGACTTGAGTGCTTTAAATATTATCCTTAAACACACGAGTGAATTGTTGAGTCAATAATTCTTGAAGGTTGAAAGCTTGTATTTCTTTTTTAAATTCCTTGGAAATTGTTGGATTAATGAGATATTCAAATTAGTGAAAGTTTCTTATGCAATGAAAATATTCTATTTTTGATTGTGAATTTGGTTAAGGAAGCTTGGAGAAGTTCATGAATCGGAAAAAATTAATGATTAGATGTCATGAAAATATAATAATTGATTTGCTTGAAGACAAGCAAAGGTTTGGTGTGGGGAATTTAA
Source organism: Excoecaria agallocha (assembly GCA_037975025.1). Taxonomy (NCBI): domain Eukaryota; kingdom Viridiplantae; phylum Streptophyta; class Magnoliopsida; order Malpighiales; family Euphorbiaceae; genus Excoecaria; species Excoecaria agallocha. The sequence continues at coordinate 99,300,161 of CM075808.1, read as the reverse complement.
TAAAGCTACAATTTTCATTATTTTGACATAATATTCTTCCTATTTAAAATTGATTAATTATCTTTTAGGAACAAAATCAAAGATTTGGTGAAGATGAATTAAGTCAAAATCAAGAAAATTGAAGATCAACTGGAGCAAAAATCTGAAGATACATTTTTCAAGATTCTATTTTTCATATTTGAACAGAATCTTCTTGTATTTAAATTGATTTTTATTTTATTTAATGGGATATGCTTCGAATTTTAGCCTAGGGCTTTAACTTCTCTTTTTCGATAAATAGGAGAGCCTTTTATTAGTTTAGGCATCTTAGCTTTTCTCAATTTTTAAGAATTGTTTCTTTATTTCATTGTTTTTATTTCAAGTCATAAATGGCTAAAGTCCTTGTTCTAGTCAAGATCATCAAAATTTGAATCAATAAAATTGTGAGAATTGTTCTTCAATTGTTTTTTTCTTCTTGAATGTTTGGATATTTTCTGTATTCTTAAAATTTTATTTGGTTTAAATATTGACATCTTATATTTATCAAATGAATGCTCTTATTTGAATCTTTAAACCCATTCATGTTTATTAGATTCAATAAAGTAGAAAACCAATGCATTCAATGAAATTTAATCGTTGGAATTGCATTTGTGAAAACATTCAATCCACCTAAAATAATCAAATTTGTGAATTATTGGGTGAAAATGGTGGCTTTTCTAATTTTTAAAGCTATTTACAATTTAAATTTTAAAAGCTAATTAAGGATTGATTGATAAACAATATTTATTTGTGGATCAATTCCCATATAAATTATAATTAAGGAAAAGCTGAGTATCAGAACTTATTAATACTCATAATCATTTCATTTCATAAATAAATTTATATTTCTATTCTATAATCAATTTAATGGAATCAATACAGAGATATATTTTGGTTGGAAATTTAGTCATCATTTTCTTTACATTATAATTTTTGTATTTGATTTATTTTTTATTATCAAATTGTTTAATCACAAAAGTTCACTTTTTTTATTATTGTAAAAATTTAGATTATATAACCAGTTTTTGTCAATCTCGACCCTACTCATTATTTTTACAAAATAAAAGTTTTCAAAAGTTAGAAATTGTTTTTATTAATTTCGACACCTAACAATTTAAAAAATATATATTTTGGCTAGATTCGAAAGAAACCCTACCAAAAAATATTTTTAAATAAAAATTATAAAATTTTTACAAGTGACATATTCGCATTAATTAGCAGTTGATATGGTATACATCCCTTGTAAAAAGTTGATGCGGCAACTAAAGAAAAATTTTTGGCAGAGTTTATCTAAAATCCAGTTAAATTGACTTTTTAAAAATATTTCTTTAAATTCATGGTTTTTTTTTGTTCAAAAAATTTATTGTGTAACTTTTCGATTATAAATAATTGCCGGATAAATTAACCCTTGAAATAGCAATAGTCAATGCCATAAAGTCACTGAAAACTTTTGCTATTTTTAATTTTATTTCCACTCATTATTCATTTATATATTTGTATATATATTCATTTTATATCCACTTATTATTCATTTATATATTTGTATATGACATTTCGAAAAAAAATATTGGTGAAATAATTTCTGAAGTTAGACAATTTTTTCAATTAAAGTCCTATAATTAGAAAATCATCATCTTTATCTTCTAAGTAAAGTTTCCATCTTTTTCTTTTCAAAATGCAAGTGAATCATTTGAAGCAATTCGCTTTCGGGCATAGTTTGGTAAAATGATATGATATTTATTGATAGTGCTCAAATATTTAAACTGAGTTCAGCCCATTAAGGGCCATTCAAGAAGGTCTGGCATTAGAAGGCTTAAGGGTATCTCGGCTTTTCCAACCAGTCAATAGGGACACGTGGACGGAGAGAGTTCGATGACACACTGAGCTTGTCTGTCACATGCCTCTATAAAATCACCATCACCTCTATGCCAACCTATACCTACACTAGAGTAGGTCTCCTATTTAAGGTTACTGTTGAAGTCTCCCAGCTCTAAAAATAGCAGGTTCATTCTAAAACAAAAGAGAGATTTCTCATTATATTTTCTTTCTAGTTATTCTCTTGTGCTTACTAACTTAAGCATCGAAGTGCTAACGCTTGGTCCGATCAAGCAAGCTCCTTTTTGTAGGTCTTTTTATCACATCACCCGATCGAAGCTCACAGCTCACTCTGCAAGCTCATATCGATTCCCTTCTTTCATTACCAAGGGCCTTCCCTTTTTTCTATGAAATTTTTGAATTTATTATTTGGTGATTTCGCTGAGAGTCAATGTCTATGCTGAGATGTGTGACCCAACACAATTGAAATGCGTCCAAATCCATGATGACCAATATTCCCTTCACACAGTTAACTATGAAGAACTCTGTGGAAAAATGGTGGGGGATACATCTAATATTGAAGGAAGATGAAATTGTTTACATCGATATTCAAGGAGTATGAAACATTCCCCTCTCTCAATATCATGCACTAAGACACAAGCTTCTATAGTTCTCCTATAAAAAGAGACATTAGAAAGATAGAGAGCTTCCCTTTTGTCTCCATACACATAGGCAACCCAAAATCTAGGTGTTGACATTACCACTTCACCAGCTCTCTCCTATAGCAAAAACAAAGTGGGAAGGAAAAACTGAAAAGTCAGAAGTCCAATCAGACACAAAGATAAAGAAAAATCTAGGCGAGCAGAGGTTTGTAACCCCTATAGACCTTCCCGTATACCCGATCGGATGAGCCTTCTTAATAAGAGAAAGTCAAATTAGAGAAGAGAAATCCCAAGTCTAAAAGAAAAGGAAACGGCATGCGCCGAGTCTAAAGGAAAATGAAACATCTTTCCTTTGAGGCATTACACAACTACTGCCACGATAAGAGCAGAAAGAGACTACAAAATGGCTTCTTCCCTCATCTCAGCAATGAGAAAAACTAGTCAAAGAATGTAATCCCAATCGAAATGATTGATGAATTCTTAATCGATGTGTTTCCAATTGAAGAATTTAAGCTCAATCGAAATGATTGATGAATTCTTAATCGATGTGTTCTCGATTGAATAATTTATTCACAACCGAAATGATTGATGAATCCAAAGACAATTATGAAATTGCACCGTATGGAGGAAAAAAATTGGATAACAGAGTCCCAGGATAACCTGCTACTTTCAATATAAAAAAGGATAGTGGATAGCAAAAAGAAAAGCCTGATCTGGCAAGAAAAGGCCCTAATTGCTCTTCTCCTCTTTAAATTCTAGCCTAAAAGAGCCATTGAATACCATTCCAAAAACAGACAAGCCGATCAAGGCAGGCTCCAAAATGGGACCATTAGTAAGCTACAACTGAAGACAATCGAAGATATACTTGGTCGTTGTACATTTCGATCTTAAATATCATCTTGATTGAAAAAGATCAATGAAAAGTTGTTATTTTGATTGAAAGATCGATGAATGAAATTTTTGTTTCGACTATTTTTAAATTATATTGATCGATGTTTTTCCGATCAAACCCTCAACTTAAAAATGTTTTAATACATATAATGACTATTTGATCAAATCAAGCTATTGGCAACAAATACCTACTTCAAGCACAAAGATGAAAATTAGAAATTGGAAATTTATTAGAATTCCTTCTGAAATTACATCTGAAATTTTACAAGGAAAATAACATTCCTACATCTACCATTAATTATTGCCACCTTTCATCAGCCCTCAAGACGTTGCAAACATCTCCCACTTATGGCAGATCAGAACCAAAAAAATGAAAGAAGATTAGCCTCGGTTTGAGAAGATGAGGACAAAGGAGACAACAAAAGGCGGAGTTTATATCACCTGCTGTGATAGATGATACCATGGTGGAGAACCACCCAATAATTCATTCATCTTCCTAAAATGGTAAGAAAGCTGTAGACTAAGTGATTATCAGGTGGCTTTATCAGGAAAATGAGGGAAAAAATAAGGAAAAAGATAAAAAAAAAGATAAAGGAAGTATAAAGGCGTAACCCTATTTATAGGAATTCAAAAGAACACGTGGCAACTCCAATAACTGAGGAGTTGATAATGGTGAATTATATGATGTTTTTAGTAGGTTTTTAGGTATTTAATTAAGTTAATTTTTTGTTAATTAGGTTTAATTTAAGTTTAATTTGTTAGTTTTGTGTTTTTGGAGTTAATTGTGAATTTTGGTGGTTTTCAGGGTTAATTTGCAAGAAAAAAGGACTTAATTGTAAAAAAGACAAAGATTTGTGGCCACGTGTGAGAAAGACCAAATGTAACACATGGCCACGTGTGAATTTACACTAGGGAACACATGGCCACGTGATGGCAATTCCCACTTCGCGAAGGATTCTCGAACTTCCTATTTTGGGCAGAAACTACTTTATATTTGATTCTAAGAGTTTGAGAAGGAATCCACGATATCTTTTGCCTATAAATAGCAGTCTAAAACACCAAAGAAAGGGAATTAATTTAGGAATTAGATTAATTAGGGGATCAACCTTAGAATTTAGCTTTACTTTTCTTTAGTTTGTTTTTACGTTATTTTGCTTTCATTATTTTTCTTCAGCTTTGTCTTTAGTTTTTAAATATGTTTAGGAAGTAATTTTTCTTCTTTTGCTAATGGATTCTTGAAATCTTAAATTTTCATTGTTATGACTTTGTTTTGAGCTTAATTTCAATATCGGTTGATTATTTCTTGGTTTTAAGCATATTCTTATCTTTGATTGTATTGAGATTGATTGTTGATTTATTGAATAAATAACTAAAAATTGGTTTTGACATAGTTAATGATTTGCATGTTCTTAGATTAACTCTTTAATGTTTATGCATAATTATTATCCGAAATATGAGATGATTATGTGTGAATTTTATTGATTAATACTAAGAGAGGAGGAACTAAGAATAAATTGGAGTTGAATCACTTGAGGAAGGCTTCAATGAATATTTAGGAAGTTAAAACTAGACTTGCATGCTAAGTATTAGATTTGTCTATGAGTTTAATACTAAGAATGATATACTTGAATAAAGATATCTTGGTTTATTACTAGTTTTTCCATAATCACTGGTGTTTATATTGAATTTAAGTCATTACAATGAAAATTAAGGTGGATATTTTCTTTAGCAAGAGAATTCCAGTTATTATTTTGTTTTTAATTCATGTTTTAGCTTTTGTTTTGTTTAATTGTTTATTTTGTTTAATTTTTGCTTTTAAATAAAAAACATTTGGGAAATAATCTCGGATTAATTTAATTCATATATAGGTATTATCCTTAGCAATCCATGTTCCCTTGGGTACGATATTTTGGAGTCTTAATCTATATTTCCCTATATTACTAGTCGATCTAGTACACTTGCTAGAATCCGGTCAAGAGTCAAAGAGAATAAATTTCCACAATTAAAAGCCCAAAAATTGAAGTATAAAAGAGGCAATTACTCAACACCATTTTCCAAGAGATATGGTCAAATGCAACGGTCTAGGAAGAAGTAATTAAAAGGCGATGATTAATTAGCTACAATTAATGCAAGCCAAACGATCAACATGAAAAGATAAGAGGGTCATCAACAAAGTCTTGATCGGTATTTCCTGTTTTGAAAATGTAAGCATTCGTAATTCATATTTAATGGCTCAATCTACCAATTCTGAAAGCTAAATAGAAAAGCAGAGGGCATTATCTATTACAAATTGATATTTTTTCTGATCGAAAAATGAGAATCTAGATTATCCTCAGAATTGCTTCAATTTAACCAAAAAAGCACAATATAGAAAGAAAAGCTAGCATGTTCAAGTAAAATTACTCATTTTTACATAATAATTTGAACTAAATGCAGTTTCTCGTAGAATTTCTAAAGGGCGAAAGGATTTAGAAGGCTAGATTATCGATAAACTCACTTCAAATCAGTCTGATCAAATTAAAGTGGCAGATTGCCACGAGGCGATAAATAGCGCACTCGTAGGATGCTCTAAGTCTCTTAAAATGGCAAAAGCATAAAAGAGCGAGACAAGAAAGAGAAACTAGAAGCTAAAATTCATTAAACTTTTCAAAGGTACAAAGAGCATCAAACCAAGAACCTTTTTGCTTGAACACATTGCAAAAAAAAAATCCACAACTTACTACAATAAGACCACCTCTCGTTGACCCTCTAGACCACAAGTCCATTCTAGCACGTCAGCATTAGGAAAATGGAAAAGAAAGTACAGACTTGCATCCTCTACCATGGCCCTATGAGAGACCAAAATTGAAAGCTGGAAAAGGCAATAAGGGACAGAGGCTATATGACCTACTACGGCAAGTCATACATTACTAGAAAAAAAAATCTAGCGATTCATTTGTCATCCTGAAATGGAGAGTAAAAAAAGATAGAAAAATTGAAAAATAATCAAGTGGATCCATGAAGAAGAAAAAGAAGAAGGAGAAAAGCAAAATCTACAAGTAGCATGAAAAGACATGCCTATTTATAGGGATTTCTACAGAACCACCTTGCAAAGAAACTTTCATAACAAACCACATGGCAATTATAATAAATAAAGGAATAAATCATCACAATAAAAGATCGAAAAGCAAACTGGCAAAATTTAAGAAAGTCACTCAACACCCCTTTAGCAATGCAGTCAAAGAAATAACGGTTCAAATATCTGTATTTAATAAATAAGTTAACGCACTCGACCTAGCGATCGATGCACAAAAGAAAGAAAAGAAACACTTCTCCTAATTGATGTCTTCCCAATCAAAATGATGAACTCCCAGTCATTGTGCCGATGGCCTGCCTTTTTTATTGGCAAAATATCTACTCCAAAACACAGAGTAATTATAGATCCACTAAAAAATTGCCATAGAAAGATCTCACCTCTGCCAAAAGAAGACTGGAATGCATCTGAAGAAACCAACATCCTCTGGTAACTCCACTTCCCATTTTATAGTAATTATAATTAGCATGCTTATTTGCATGGTCTAGAAAATATAATAAGAAAGTGAATGTGCCATAAAAAACCATCTTGAGTCCTCCCATGTTGAGCGAATTCTCGCCATCTTACGATTCAATTACCAAGTTTACATAAACCAACTTGATATTGGAAGCATAACTAAAGAAGAAAGAAGAAAAGAGAAACAATGTAACACATATGAAAAACAACAAAGGCACAAGGTCTCACAAAACTCCATAATGGTGAAAAACATAATAAAAGCTTCATGATTCTCATAACAACAAACATCGTTAAAGGAAAAGATGATCTCATTCCTCCCGATTGATTACCTTCCCAATCGATGTAATTAATCCTAGTCTCTTGACTTATGATCTCATTCCTCCCAATCAATGACCTTCCCAATTGATGTGATTAATCTCAGTCTCATAACTAATGATCTCATTCCTCCCGATCGATGACCTTTCTGATTGATGTAATTAGTCGCAGTCTTTTGACTGATAATCTCACTCCTCCCGATTGATGAGCTTTCCGATCGATGTAATTAGTTCTAGTCTCCTGACTAACAATCAATGATTTCCTGTCAATAAACCTAAGGTCCTAATTGCCAAAATTGACGATCATAGTTTTGATCAATCAACGCATTTAAAGGTGAAAGGTTACTGAATACGTCCATAAAACAAATAGGAACATTTTCCTAGCATGGGCAAGCAAGAATGGTCGCTTCCGACAAACGACGATTTAAACCATACACTCGTTAAAATAGGTTAAGCCTTAACCTTCAATCTTTATAGAACTAATCGAGCTATTTAGGAGGGACAAATGATAATGCCCAAATATTTGAACTGAGCCTAGCTCATTAAGAGGCATTCAAGAAAGCCCAGCATTAAAAGGCTTAAGGGTATCTTGGCCTTCCCAGCCAATCAATTGGGATGTGTGGACCGAGGTAGTTCGATCGAACAAGGCACACCCTTGTCACGTTGAGATTTCTAACACACGCATATATCAAATCACCATCACTTTTATGCCAACCCATACCTCTACCAGAGTAGGTCTCCTGTTCAAGGTTATTGTTCAAATCCCCCAACTCTATAAATAGCAGGTTCATTCTAAAACAAAAGAGAGCTTTCTCATTATATTTTCTCTCTAGTTACTCTCTTCTGCTTACTAACTTAAGTATCGGAGTGCTAACGCCAAATCCGACCGGACAAGCTCTTTTCTATAGGTCTTTTTATCCCATCACCCAATCGGACCTCACTCGACAAGCTAATATCGATTCTCTTCTTTCATTACTAAGGGTCTCCCCTTTTTTCTATGAAACTTTTGAATTTATCATTTATTATTACTACATAGATTTTGGACTTTCTACACAGAAGCAATTGGTCTCTCATAGCTTCAAAAGAGAAATTAAATTATAGTTCTATAGTGTATACCCCAATTATCTGCCTCAAAATTTAAAGAGATTGAAATACAATGATGTTCCAAAGAACAATAAAAAATAATATAAAATTAGAATTTAATTCAATAATTTAAAAAAAATTAGTTATTCATATATTTATTCTAACAAAAACCAGTTTAAGTGTTAAGACTGTAAAAGAAAATCTTCTTTTATTGTCCCCAAAGGAATATTGTAGCAGTAAATGTTAGTCTCAATATATAAGAAGTGTTGAGTTTAAATTTTGTCTTCTATTTCCCTTTTAAAAAATTAAAAAAAAAAATTATTGAATTTGACCATAAAAATATTTTTATAGTTTGTCTAGGCCCAGACACGCATTCAACAATTATTCAGAAAATAAATCTAAGACTTGACTATCCAGGAACTCTTGACTGCCATATTTTCAAAGTTTTAATTCATTGACAAGAATTAATTCATATTTCTATCTACGAAACATTCATATATATAAAATTATATATAGAAAGATATCATTTGTTAATTAATTAATGTGGCTAGATAACCATATATAAGCATGGGTTTATAATATGCACAAATTAAGTTCAAATTCCCCGAGTAAACTGGCCTAAAATCTTTTCTCTCTATATTAAGCATCAGACAAATGGAAATCCAATTCTCTTCATTCACCTTGCTCATCACCCTCTTCCTCCTAAGTTTTAGATTATTTATGATGATATATAAGAAATCAAATCCAGATCTCCCACCAGGGCCATGGAAGCTACCTCTCATAGGCAGCTTACACCATGTAGTTGGGTATTTACCCCATCACCGCCTAAGAGACTTAGCCAAAAAATATGGACCCATTATGCATCTTCAGCTTGGTGAAGCCACTAACATTATTATTTCTTCACCAGAAATTGCTAAACAAGTTATGAAAACCCACGACCTCACATTCGCTGATAGGCCCTTTTGCCTTTCAATAAGCCTTTCTACCTATAACGCAACAGACATTGCTTTTTCTCCATATGGAGATTACTGGAGACAGCTTCGAAAGATTTGCACCTCTGAGCTACTATCCGCGGCTCGGGTGCAGTCTTTCAGATCAATCAGGGAAGAAGAGACAGAAAAAATTGTTAGATTTATAGCTTCAGAGGCTGGATCGCCCATCAATTTTAGCCTGTTGATCAATAAACTGACTTTCAGTATCATTACAAGAACAGCTTTTGGGAAGCTATGGAAAGGAGAGGAAGTTGCTGTGCCTCTTGTGAAGAAACTGGTTGAAGCTTCAGCTGGTTTTGGTCTTGCTAATTTATACCCTTCCATTAAATTTCTTCCATTGATTACTGGTGTCAAGCCTAGAATAGAGCGGCTTTTTCAAGCACTTGACAAGATATTCCAGAATGTTATCGATGAACATAAAGCCAAAAGGGCAGCCGCGAAGACTGTACTTGATCAAAAGGAAGAAGAAGATGCTGTTGATGTTCTTTTGAAGGTTCAGGAGGAAGGAAACTTCGAAGTCCCTTTAACCATTGAGAATATCAAAGCAGTCATTCTGGTAAGTAAAGCTCAAGAAAACACCTTTTTCTTTTTCTTTTATACACATTTAAAGCTGACTATTAATTATTTTTGTGATTTTTATTGCTAATAGATCAATCTAATAATGTCTTGTAAAACGCTTTACAGGATATTTTTATTGCCGGTACCGACACATCTTCAACACCTCTAGATTGGGCAATGTCGGAAATGATGAAAAATCCAAAGGTAATGGCAAAGGCTCAAGCAGAAGTAAGGAGTGTTTTTGATGCAAATGGAGGAAAAGTTGATGAAACAAAGCTTCATGAACTCAACTACTTAAAGCTAGTGATCAAAGAAACTCTCAGATTACACCCTCCTGTTCCATTATTAGTTCCTAGAGAATGCAGAGAGAACTGTATCATAAATGGGTATGAGATACCCAAAAAATCTACGGTTATTGTGAACGCATGGGCAATCGGAAGAGATCCCGATTATTGGATTGAAGCTGAAAAATTCTATCCAGAGAGATTTCAGAATAATCGGATTGATTACAGGGGCAGTAATTTTGAGTTTATCCCATTTGGGGCTGGGAGAAGGATGTGTCCTGGAATATCATTTGGCATGGCTAATGTTGAGCTTCCACTTGCAATGTTGCTGTATCATTTTGATTGGAAACTCTCTGATGGATTGAATCCAGAAAATCTGGACATGGCTGAAGCTTTAAGTGTAACTGTGAAAAGGAAAAATGACCTTTACATCATTCCTTCACCTGCCATCTAATTTAAACCTGGCTCAAATAAATTCTATGTTTTTCGGTAGTTGTGACTAAATAAATTGAGAATTCATCTGTATCATACTATCATGTACCTCCTCCCATGCGCCCCCTTATCTTTTAGCTTTGAAGAATACAAAGAAATAAGCAGTATTTATTGGGAATTCGTTGAGTTATAATGGGACCCATAGTTTTATTGTTGAATTGTTTCTAATTTTAGTTAGTGCTTGCTTATGTAATGTACGATGTCATCCTCCCACTCGTTGAGGATCTACATAAGTGTGTTGTATGAATCCGGAGAGCTTAAGTAAGAAAGTCTTTTCCTAAGAAATAAACATTATGAGTTTTTAAACTTCTCTTTTCTCTTATCATTACTTTTTTCTTTAAATATCAATTTGGTATCCTGATATTGGTTTTCAAGATCTATTAATCTAGTTTTGGCATAAAAGGATAGTCCTTCCAGTGGCATGTGAAGTTAATTATTTTGGGCAGTTATGGTTGGCTATTATAAGGTTCATAATTGGACTAGAAAATAAAAAAAAAATGGAAAAACATATTTTTATTAATAACTTCTATAATTATTTCTTCAAATATATGTATATATTTGGTAGCGTCTGCATTTTTGGGTTTTGTTTGGCATTCTGTTTAGTTTTCTTTGATCTTTTTTTGGCCTCTCTCTTAGCTGAACAACTCTGAAGTTTCCAGATCCCAGTAGCTGGCAAGTGTGTTTACATGACTTTAACAATTTTATGGTCAGGTTCAGCAAGGTTTATTTGTTCATATACGGAAGGAATGTAATTATTTTGCTGATAGTTTAGAAAAATAAGGGCTCGTAGTTTTGGATGTTTTTGGAGACTTGGTCTCATGTTGCTTGCTGTAAATTGTGATGATTCGGGTTTTATTCCTGTTATGTTGGTTTTAATAGGTAAATCGTAATCCGCTTTTTTGGATCAGCTGCAATTATTCCCTGCTGCAATTTGGTTTTGGTTTGCGCTTAGGCCTGCAAACTCTACGTTGAACTGCAGTGTTCTCTCTGTTTCTTGTTTCGGGGTCCTTAATAGCGGTTCTGTCTTGGCTGGTTTATGTATTTTTCACCATGGCTAAGTTTTTCGCTTTCTCAGGGCTGTGTAATATATCATTTGTGTTGCACCCTGAGTTTTTGCTCTATTTTTGTGTTTTGGGTTCCTCAATTTTCATTTAATCCTTCTTACTTAAAATCAAAGTCCAATTCTATAAATATATATGTAGGTCCCAAAGACACTTAAGTGGGTGAATTAGATGTTTTAAAATTTTTCTGGCCAAAATTCTAATGGAACAAAAATATACACAAGTGAAAATTTCTAATAGTAAATGTAAAAATGCAAAACAAAAAAGATACTCTAATTTTTGCAAGTTCTTTTTCAGTTTAAAAAAACCTTAAATATTATTTTGAAAATTTGTGTTAAATTTATTGTGAATATTTCAAAAATCATTTTACAGAATTTTGAAAACATAAATTCCCGAAATATAAGATAGAATTATAGAAGACTGAAAAGAATAGAGCAGAAAAGTAGAGAACACACAGAATTTATAGTGGTTCGGCCACAATGCCTACATTTACTCCTCAAAAATCATTCTTGAACTTTTCTCTCCATTCTTAACTCTTTTAAGGGTAAGAGTCAAAACCAATATACAATCCTATGTATATCTATCCACAATTTTTTTTTCAAAGTGAAAGATGTAAACACTTACTAGAATTCTTCCTTAGGTTCTAGCAATCCAAACTCGTAATCTTTCACAATAATAATTCCTCACAAGCAATTGCAATAGAAGCTATAATCAAATTGAGTATGATATGTAAAGAATGAAGTACAAAAGATGTGGAAAGTGAGATCTAAAAGATGTAAGCTTTTCTCTTAAGAGGTAGAAATCCTTTCCAAATGATATCTAACCTTTTAATAGGTCTTACAATATGTATCTATACTCAAAAACTTAGTTCTATGTGATAAAAACCAAAAATAGCCATTTATAGCCATTGAAGGGCAAAACAGATAAATATATCGCCAACTAGCTGTTAACTAGCCATTATTTTGTCTTATAGTGGAATTTAGATTTTTGTCCAAAAATTTATCTAGATTTTTAAAGGTCCAATTTCTAATAACACAAATTTGTGATGAACCATTTTTTGAAAAAATAAGAACTAGTTTTAACCGAAAATTCAATTTATGACGTTAAAACATTTTTATACAATTTTAAGACTTAAAATATGTATGCATGAGTGAAAAATTATGCCTCAATTTGTTCTTACATTTTAATATCCTAATTTCCTATATACTAAGGCATTCTTCAACTGAGTCTTTTTGAATCCATTGTTGAAGTATCGCAAACTTCATTTTTGATATTTGCATCAAAAAGATATATAGAAATTCCGACAAAAATAGCTTATAATAGAATTCACAATAGAGTTTATTTAAGGTTTGATTATCATCAAAATTTGGATATGGCCTTGAACCAACAATCTCCCCTTTTTAATGATGACAAAACCTTAATAAATTTCACTTAGAAGTCTATTTAGGTTAGTTTAAAACAACTCCCCCTGAATATATGCATAAGGTATTTACAAAAAATAAAATCTGTAAAATAAATGTAAATCCCATATATAACTTCAGATTTTATCAAAATATTTAAAATATAAACATGCCAATGAATTCTGTAAAAATTTAACTTGATTGTTTACAAGAAATATTTTTAAAGAAATCATACATCATTAATGCATCAACAAATCAAATTTCCAACAAATAAGCAATTTTTTATCAACAAGAAATTTTTCAAAATTCATTTCAGAATCCAATATAAGCAGTTCTAGAATTTCAGCAAATCATATAACCATATAACAACATGAGTAATAACTAATATAACAACTAGTAGTCATATATCATCATTTATCCATTTTCCCCTATTTTTCTTTATCATCGTTCATCACTTTTTCTTTATTTTTCTGCACCTTTTTGTCATCAATCACAAAAGGGAGGGACAACTTAATGTGCACAAAAATTTTAACAAAGCCAAATAGATATAAAAATCCACAAATATCATAAAAAATTTACACCTAAAAAAATCTAAAAATAAAAGATAATCATCCAAAAATAACCAATGTTAATTATCCAAAACATATAAAAAAAAAGTGAAAGAGAAAAACCTTTTCCATCCTTGATTTTTGCTGCTTCCATAGTCAACCGAACAAGATTGTCCCAAAAGCAAAATTTGAGATTAATAAGGATGGGTAATCTGAAGATTTGAGTTTTTCACCATTGATTTTTTTAATTTGGTAAGAATGGATTATGAAATCGTGGATTTTGGAGTTTTGGATTTCGGGTTTTGATGTTTGACTTGCGATTTTGGGTATTCAGGTTGCAAAGCTTGTCGAAAAGTAGATTGATCGGATGGTGCAGTATAGATCACAACACCGATTCAAAAGAAACAAGCTTGTTATAGAAAATCGAGCTAAATTCAGATATCTTATTTAGAATACCCTTTTAGAATAATTGATTTTCTCATTAAGAACAATCAAATATCTAGCACAAATCCCCGATTTTATATTCTTAAACTTCGGTTAAATCTCCTTCTGAAAAACTTAACTTCCATCTATTCATAATTCAACTTCTTAAACCTGATATATTTATACTCATAAAATACCTATCTCAATTTTTAGAACACAAGAGTATATTAACATAAGCATATAAGAATAAGAACATACATATCATTTATCATAAATCAAATTCACATTCAACCATCTATTCGATACATTGAACACAAAATTTAAAAATAATCAGAGATATAATTGAGGAAAGGAATTATGAAATAACAAACTTATATTGAAATTATGCTCAATCAAGAATCAATAAAGTGAGAAAATGAGGGTTCAAGTTTCCCTCAACAATAAAAGAAAACTACTCATTATTCATTAATGAAAACAAATAAAAGAATGATAAACCAAATACTATACTCATAAGATGAACTCTAACTTGATCTTCAGCTCTTGGAAAAACCAAAAGAAAAAGCTTAAATAAACCCTAAACGAATAGAACTAAGCTAAATAATTGTGCTTAAATGAAAAACCTAAGTATAATTTGAAAGAATTAAGTCTAACTATTTCTATCTGATGTAGAAACACTGAAAGACCTAAAAAATAGTAGAAGTCCAGCCACAACCAAGAGTCCTTAAGGCGTTAAAAAGCTTCTAATTTCACACATTTTACTAAGTTGACCCGTGGTCACTCAATTGTGCCTCCCACATTTAAAGTGACCCAACTAAGCGAACCGACTATCCCAGGTGGGTCATTAGTTATCAGACTGAAGGAATTCTTCATCAAATGACCCGGCTGAACCACATCTTTGTTCCAATTGAGTTGATTTCAAAATTTAGCCTTTTAAAATTGCAAAATAAACACAACTCAACTTTAAACTCTAGATTTTTTTAAAAAAATAAATTTAAACATAAAACACCTAAATTAACACTAAATGAATACACTTAAAAACACATTAAAACATAAGTATAATTTAGGAATATCAATACATCCTTGCATCGAGTGAATGTAAGGCGTACTTCGAGATAGCACCAGGGCTAAATAGGGCTCCTAACTTAATTTTAAGACTCTAAAACATATGCAAGAAATGTAATTTCAAAACGAGATGGGATTAACAAGAAAACCCAATTATAGGTAACTAAACTAAGATGTTTTAGAAGCAAGGTCTCTTAATCCCTAGTGGATGGGTTAGAGCCCACTCGATTTTGGTTCAATTCTCCGAGGCTTGCTTTTAGGGTCCAAGATTAGATAAGGTGACAAGAACTCATAAATTGTCCACTTCAAAATAGAAAGGGGCTTGGCCCCAATCTATTATTGATGGTCAACCTATGAAAGCCTCTAATATGGGCTCAAAAGGTAGTTATTACGAAGTCGCCACCCAATAAAATATTAGAAAATGAATCTCAACCTTTTGATGCCCAAATAGAGATTGGTGTTTGGGACATCACTCTTACTTGCACCTTGATTAGATGTTTCTTATAATTGGGTTTTTATTATTAGTCAACTACCTCCTTTCTCACACAATGCTTTACAATTAACTAAAAAACACGTTAATCATTTTGGAAAGCGAAAAATGACTGTGTCTAGTAAGTGTACTAGATCAATTAGTAATATAAAGAAATATAATAAAGATCATCCAATATCATGCCTAAGGAATTGTGAATTTTAGATTATGAAATAAAGATTATATATGTGAAAGAATTCCCAAGTTTTAGAGTGTAATTATTAACTAAACTAAATTAATTAAAAAACTAACTAAAATTGAGACAAAGAATAAAACTAAAATAAATTAAAAATAGAGGCTGACTAAATTGATATTAAAATTAATGGCTAAAACCTTTTGCTAAGGGAACTATCCACCTTGTTTCCTACTAAAATTGACTCAATTCAAAGTAATACAAGTTTGTTATGGAAAATCAAACTAAGTTTAGATATCTCATTCAAAATACCCTTTTAGAAAATTAGATTCCCTGGTTAAGAACAATCTAATATCAACATAATTCGCAGTTTAGATTCCTAAATCTCGTTTAAATCTCTTTTTAGAAAATCTAACTTCAATCTATTTATAATTCAAACTCTTTAATCCAATACACTTACGATCACTACAAGAAAAAGGTTTATTAAAGACCACAGTTTATGGACCAGTCAGTTTTATGGTCCTTAAAAATATATAAATAAGGACCAGTTTTTTTTATGGTCATTAATTTTCAATTTAATCTATATTATTTATGATGGGATAGAAACTGGTCCTAAAAGTCATTAATTTTTGGTCCCTAAAATGACTAAAATTAGGCGGGATAAACCCGCGCCACTCCTGAAAAAACATATCCTTTTGTTAACCCATTTGCTTTGTTTATTTATTTTTTAACAAAACTTATCATTAAACCCATTTTCTTTGTTTTATTTTCCTTCTCCAACGAAAATCTCTCTGCCCTAAAGGATGGGTTTAGCTTGATTCATATTACGTACTGCCTTCCTTGCTTCACTGTCGATCGAACTCCAACTCGCTCCGCGATGGACAGCTCCGAGACGATGTGCTTCATAATCGATAGCTGAAGACGTTTCTCATAAGAGAAAAAGGGCCAGATCTCTGCCAGATCTCTGTTCATGATTCCAGTTATACACGAATCGGAGTGAAAGCAGGCATTGGTGTAAGGTTTGAGACTTGAATTTAATTTTCTTATTTTTAACTAGTCATAAAACATAGGTCCATTTGTGTAAGGTTAATGGGTCTGTTGGTTCTTCAATTAGGAGTTTATTGGTCTGTCGGATTAGGAGTTTATCACTTATCAAGGAATGAATTAGTAGTCTATTTCGTTTAATACTCTGGTTTTCCTGTTCTAACTTTTTGTTTCGTTTGCTTGTTTTCTTCGTGGGTTGATTTCTCTGTTTTGTTGGCCTATGGTTTTGATCTCTCGGGGTCTGTTGCTGCTCACTAAAACTCAATTGTTTTTTGAAAGGGGTGACTGTATTGTTATTTTGATAATCTCGGTGACTGTACTGTGTTAGTTCTGGGTTAGTGTGGTTGTTGCGGTTTAGTATGTAGGAAATTTTCTGTATATTGGTCTTTTGCTTTCTTTGTCCCAGACGTGTGGTCAATATTCTCAAGCTGGTTGGCAAATTGCTCTTTTTTATTATTGTTAACTGTTAGTTTTGGCTGTCTGGTTTTAGCTTTTGTTTTCTAGTAGACATGGTGTTGCTGTTGGTGGAGTTGTTTAGGTTCAGGTTTTGTATTTTGGGGATTTTGCTCTGGCTGCAGTTGCTTGTAGCAAATTTGGCTCACTGTACTCTTCAATTTATCAATAATATGTTATGGCCTATTAAAAAAAATGATTATTTTGGATTATAAAAAAAAGGATTGCTTGGTGTATCTGAATATGGGAATTTTTCTTCATTTGGCCACTGTTTCTAATATTTTGCCTATTGTATTAACTAATTTCATTTGTATGTTATATTTATTACAGCATTAAGGAAATTTTGATGATATTATAAGCAATTGCATCTTAAGATTTGACATATTACAGCATTTGTATGTTATATATCACTTCTTAGATATCTATTTTGCTCATTTTTTATCACCCACCTATTTTGAGTTTTACTTGTTTGTGTTTTTCTCATGATTAAAACCCTTAGCTTTGGTATTTTCCGAAGGCAAAAACTGGAACTCTTTCAAGTGTAATGTGTTTAATGGGTCTGAGAGTGGTGGTGGCGACCATTAGTAAGTTACTCAGACTTTGAAGGTTATGCATCCTCAAAACTTTATCTATGTGATGTACATCATAGAGATTCTTCTGCCTTAGGTAATTTGAAGGTTAATGGAACTGAAACTAAGACTGGTGCTTCCGAGACTTCAAGCAATCAAGAAAGCAATGGAGAGAAGGAAAATTCAGTTGCTGCTACTGGTAAGAGATCCACAAACATGACCTAGTAAAAACTGCAGTCCGTTTATCTTCTAGGTATTTTAATCCTAGGGAGTTTATGACGCTTATCATATAGACTATTTATTCTTCTTAGAATTCTTGCTAGTTTATTATTCTAACCGCTTGTATTTGTATTAATCTATATAACTGAATCTTTCTTTCTAGACTTATCATTTTAATAACTCTTTTAGTTCTGAGAACATATTATCATATTCTTTCTAGACTTGTCTAATTCATTTACTTTTGTTCTAATTTGTAATTTCTGCTTTATTGATTTCTTAACTTGTCTGAATGCTTTGTTGATGTTCTTCCCATAAATTCAATTTGGTTCTATTTATCCATTTTCCCCCAAATTTCTTTTCTGTTTCATATTGTTCTTCTTGATGTCTTCTCCAAGCTGATTATAGTGAAAGAAGCTGTATGGAATTTGTATTCTTCTGGCCTTAATTTCTCTATCTGCCATTTAATATAATAAATTTATTTGCCCCTTCCCCTTAATTAAATAACTCATTGTGTGTGTTGATGGACAAAATCCAATTTCTTTTTCAACATAAATAAAAATTTTTATTTTCATTTGTACTTTTATTATTCATTTCTAGTAAATTGCAATCAAGACTCAAACAGTGAGGAATTCTGTAAATTGCTTCAAGAGCAAAAATGCCTGGACAATTTAATCGAAACTACTCTTCATAGAAATCAGCCTTCAATTATACTGAATTTAGTACATGAGAAGGCTGCCTTGTTTAAGGCAGAAGAGCTAACAGGTACATCTAAATTGGAAAAGACAAGTTTGGAAGGTGTTTCTTGCTTCTGATTATATTTGACTAAGGAGATTTGTTGTTAGTTTTTGACCCTGTTCACGACTGAGATAGGGGACACTTTGGGCTATATGCAAACAAAGTACAATAAGAACTATAAAAATATTTAGCCGACTAGTTAGAGCAAATTCCTTTTCTATTCTTGCAAAAGTTCCATCAGCTAACCGGCCATGAGTTCACTTTTTATCCAAACGTCGTTGTTTTTCAATTATGTATCTATTAACTTGTGTAATTAAACATCTTAGTTCAAATTAACGTTCTATATATGCCTCATGCAATTTTGCAATATGCAGGTCTTTGGTTCTGCGGGTGTTATAGATAATCCCTTGGGATTTGCAAGGAGTTTGGGACTTGGCATCAGACATTTTCTATCTATTACAACGAGAAGTATTTTATGGGTAAAAAGTTAATTTTTTATAGTATTTACACCTGTAGTCATAATATTATAAGCTAGTTGTTTCTTTTACAGAGCCCTACTGGGCTAATTACAGGTATGGCACAAGGCACCCAATTCAGTAAAGCTACACATAAGGTATCTCCACATTTGATAATTCTCCAGTAATTCAGGGAATAAGTATCTATATGAGTCTAACTTAAAAGATTTATTATTGCTTCCTAGGGGATTGTGGCATTTACATTTGATGACCAATCAAGGATGGAAAAACTGCAGAAAGGTGTAACTTCACAAAGTAAAGATGTGATAAATGAAGTCTTAGAGGTAAATTTTCTTCAAATGTGAATTTACCATAGTAACTTTAATGGTTTTTGCAATAGGTAAATTGTTAACGAAATGTTAAATTTGTCTTTATTGGCTTTCCTCATATTCTGTATTTTGACTTGTTTCATAATGAAGTTTTACCATGACAAATTTCTTGAAAACAAAAAATAGTCAAATTATATTGATATAATTCTTGTTAATTCCAGGGATTCACAGGTCTCCTTCAGTCACCAATTAAAAAAGCTGAGAAACAGTCTTCCAGGTGTCAACATTAGGTTACTTGTTCTTAATCAGGTGATTCAGATGTTCTTAATCAGGTTACTCTCATCTCTGAAAAAATATATCTGGACCATAAAAATTTATGGCCAACATTTTTAGTTCACTTCTCCATTGGGTTTACTTGCTTTTGCATCTCCTCTGCTGTCGTATGAGTATCTTATTTCATTAAATGACTTGTAGATGCAGCTATTAACTGGTTTTAACTAAATTTGCTTCATTTTTTGTTTCACTTTTGCTATGTGAATTTTTACCTGTGATTGATTTGTCTCATTTCCATCAACAAAATTATCATACCGGAGGTTTCCCCTTCTCTCTGTATGTATGTTGGGGCTCTCTTTTCTTTTTCTTTCAGTTTAATTTCGAGAATGTAAATGGTAGGTGCTTTACTGGTTTTCAGTTAACATAACCATGGATCAAGAATGCCAACCCAGCGCTGAGAGAAACTCATGCAGGTCAGTTAATGTAAGACATTTAATGACTTATGGACTTTCCTCTTATTTTCTATTAGCATTTTGCATCAAACTGTAGACTTGTGGTAACGTACCTAAGTTCCAATTTGCTGATTCTCCACTGGCTGCTACCTGGATGAACTGTCATCAATCTGGCTCACTAGGTAGTTTTGGTGGTTTTGGTTTTGGTTCTACTGTTCCATTTTCCGTAGGCTATGTTGTTCTTGGGATTTAATAATATGTTAGCCTTGCAATGGATTAGCTGATTTTTTTATGGGAATATAAATTGCAGCAGTTCAATTTCTAGAACGTAAATGCTAGGTGCTTTACTAGTTTTCAAGTAACATACCCACCGATCAAGAATGCCAACCTAGCACCGAGAGGAACTCATACAGGTCAGTTGATATTGTAATTTATCTAGATTGCCTACTGTTGTCTGGTTTATTGGTAGAACAACCGAGATAGTGTGTGTGTTTTTGTTTGATGTTTATTTGTAGTGATGTTTCTAATCTCTTGTGGGCAAGAGCAGCAAAGGAAGAGAACTGATATGATAAATATGGCAAAGTATGACTGAAAATCCCACAAATTAGGCAGCCAAGATAAAATGATAATCAAATCTCTTAAAATAATTGACAAATATCAACTACCATGAAACTAGGATAGCTAATAGACTTATTCAATACTTACATTGAAGAAAAAACATGTGATTTGCTATTTATTCATTTCTTTTGTTCTCATTTCCTTCTCTCTTTCTTCCCCTTCTCTAGCCTCCTGTTCTGTTTGCTTGCCATTCTCTTTACCTGTTTGATTTTTATGCTTTGAAATCTCTGACTTGTTTGTTTGATGCAAAGTAAATTTTTATTTTGCATCCATTTGAGATTTGTTTCATGGTTTCGGCTGTTTTAGTTGCTACATTGTTGTTTGATGAGATCCTCCTACATGAAGTGTCATGATGTGTTAATAAGTGGTTAACAAGTAGGGGGCTCAGCAACTCTTTGAGAACTTGTTGGCCTAGCAAGCAATGCTGTTGGAGTTTAATGGCGTAGAGGCTAGCTTCTTCTTCTTCTTCCACCTTCTCCTCCTCTATTTGTTTATTCTTTAATTATTTTTGCTTTTTGGTTTGAATCTAAAATGTTATCTAAAATGTTTTATTCAGTTATTGAATTTCTATTTACCATTAGTTTTGGACCCATATCCCAATGTTATCGGACTGTGCAGGTCTCCTGTCATATTGTTAAGCTTGTTTTGAGGTACAATGTTTTATTTCTCCATGCCACTATTTCTGTCCATGTGAAAGAATGTCCCTGGTAGATTCAACATGCAATGTGCTTGTGTTAGAATAGATTCAATTAATTATTTGCAATAGATTTATATATTTTCTGATATAATTATTTTTGTTTCTTTATATTTTTTGCAGATTTTATTATGAAGAAAATACTGAATGACTAAAATTGACTATGAAGATTTGAAGGAACATGAAAGTATTGGCTAGAAATTTTTGTTATGAAATTTTATATCTTATTTTGGTAGAATTTTTTTTTTTGGAAAGACACTATATAAGTTGATGCTAACTCTACTTTGTTATGAATTACGAATTAATTATATATGAAAGTATAATTTTATTAGTTTCGTTTCCATTTATTTTAGGGACCATATTTTTGGTTCTTATTATACTTTCAAGGACCGATTTTATAGTCCTTAATATAGTATATGTTCATACAAATATTACTTTCAAGGATGAGTTTTCTCATCCTTATTATAATTTTAGGGACCGGATTTTAATCTAGTCCTTAAAGGTTTATGGTCATTATTTACTTTTAAGGACCAGATTTTCGGTCCTTAAAAATCTAGATTATCACGTGACTTGCATTATTAAGGAGGAAAAATCTGGTCCTTAATACTTTTTAGGGACCAGTTTGTTATTCGGTCGTTAAAAGTTTTAAGGACCGGTGAATGCATCCCGTCCTTATTAGTTATTAGCGGCGGAGCCTGTTAGGACGGGATAGCGACCGGATTTTCTCGTCCTTATTGAGTTTCAGGGACCGGATTGGCACTTTTAGGGACCGAATTTCCCGTCCTTATAGGCCTTTTTTCTTGTAGTGGATCATAAAATTCTGTCTCAATTTTCAAAATATAAGAACTTAGTTACAAAAGTATAATAGAGAAAGAGCATACTTATCATTGATCAATACTTAAATTCACATTCAATCATCTATTCAATATATAAAATACAAATCAAAGTATAATCAAAGATATAGATGAGCGAAGGAATTATGAAATAACAAACTTATATTGAATTTAAGCTCAATCATGAGTCATACCAATAGAAAAACAAGGGTTCAAGTTTCCCTCAACAAAAGAAAGAAACTACTCATTATTCGTTATTGAAATTGAAAAAAAAATGAAAAACTGACTACTATACTCATAGACTAAACTCTTACTTGACCTTCAACTTTTGGAAAACTAGTAAAGAAAAACTTGAAATACTCAAAAAGAAAATCTCTAAGCTAAAGAACTATGCTTGAATGAAAAACTTAAGTCTAACTTGATTGGAAAAAATCATCTAACTCTTTATATATGATGATAGACTACTAAAAGACCTTATATATCATAAGTCTAACCACCACTAGGAGTTACCAAACTATTAAAAATCTTCCAATTTTGCACAAAGAATCAAATTGACCCGACGGAGCCATTTGGTGTCCCAGCCGAGTCATGTAATGCTATCTCGAGATGTTTAATGTGACCCGGCCAAGCCATATAGTGTCTTAACCGGGTCATAAGCTACTGGATTGAAGGAAAGTTTCTTTAAATGACACGGCTGGACCACTCCTTGTTCCAGTCGAGTTGATTTCCAAACTTTGGTCTTTAATTCTATAAAATCAACATAAAAAAACTTAACTCTCCATCATTTCAAATCATGACAAATTTAGACATAAAACACACTAATTTAATGCTACATAAACTCCAAAACACACTTAAAAATACACAAAACATAGGTAAAATTTAGAGATTTCAGTCAATAAAGTGATAAGCAAATAAATCAAATAATCCTACATACATAAACCAGGACATTTATTAGATTAAGAACATTAATTCCCTTATGCATATTTAAAAAATTCCTTTTATGTGGTTTTTGGGATAAAAGTGAACATTGGTCTATTTAATTTAAAAAAATCCAATTAATTAAGTACAAAACATTATAAGTGAATTTTTTTTATTAACGTGCCAAAAATCTCTTTCTTACTACCTATTACATCCCCAAAATTGAATTACATCCAAAAATTAATGAGTAAAGTACAAAACAATCAAATAAATAAAATAAACCAACCATAAAGCATGATTAAATAATGCAAAAAAAAAATTAAATGCAATAAAATAAGATAAAAGGCAAGAAAGAAGAACCATTTAAAGGATAGCCCTCAAGATATGCTAATCTCCCAAAATACTTCCCAAGGCATAAAAAACAAGTTGCTCAAAGAAACACAAAAAGACAAAACAATTAACATCACAAAGTAATTATAATATACATAATGTTAAACTTGCTAAAATAAAAGCAAAAGTAACATTAAGAATAAATAAACATGCAAGTATGGCCTATATGCCAAATAACACATAAAATAAACCTAAAATGATGAATAAAAGGGGATAAACGACCTAAAAACAAGAAGGGACAACCAAAATAGTAAGGAAAGATAGGATGAAAGGCAGGTGTTGAGACTCATGCCTTCTTCTATCTATCACTCGAACACATAGGCATAATGTAGATTTTCAAGCAAAAAACCAAGAAAACTCACTTAAACTCTAAACTTGCATTTCTAAGATCCTAGAACATGCCAAAACTAAGGAATAACATTGTAAATACATCTAAATCATGCTTTAACATTAAATAATCATGCAATTATAGTAATCAAGCTAAGGTATTTATCATGCATCAATTGAAGAAAATAAATCCATGCCATTCTAGCATATCTAGTAGATTTAAATCATCATGTCAAAACATAAATTACGAACAAATAAATTAAATGACACAAAAACATAAATCATGGCATTATAAATAGTAAATAAACCTAATTAATTTACTAATCATGGTATGTGTCTTGAGAGAGAAAGAGATTGGGGCTCAAAATATTAACCTCAGGAATTTAGTTTTGTAACTATGTAAAGCAGTGATCCAAGCCTCGATCCTTAATTTCCATATTTGATAAAGTTGTATGAGTTTTTGGTGTGAAAGATTGTTGCCTAAGAATGTAGATATTGAAGAACAGAGAATTAAGTTTTTCTCTCTCAAAAATCAGCCTTCTCTTTTCCAAGTGAGAAATTCACCTTTTTAAAAAACCCTATATTTTGTTTAAATAATTAGGAAAGAGTTAGAGATCCACTCCAACTCTAATCTCTCTAAATCTAGAAGGTGGAATCCTTAAAATCTATCTGAGATAAGATCTTCCCAAATTTGATCCTTATCTAAAAGTGGAAACATTGGGAAAAAACCCACGGATAAGCATCTGTCATTAACAGATGGCCATCCCTAAAAAATGACAAAAATAACCTTAAATCTGACCTGAATACTTGTGGTCATGACTCAATGATGGACGGCCGTCTGTCATTGAGCCACAGACAGCCTAAGACGATCTAGACAAGCCATTTTTCAAGAGACAGTCCTAAAAAAATGGCCACTGACAACTATCCCTCTATGATAAACGACTGTCTATCACAAGCAAAGACCAAAATTCAAGAATTTTTAACTCCCTCTTAAAACTCTAGGAAAAATAATGTTTAAACCCACAAAAATATTTTATAAACATATGTAAATCAAGGTCGAAACTCAAGATTCATGCTTTCTATTGGAAATATTAACGATTCCTCATCAGCAGGTGACCCTGATCTAGACTACTTCGGGTTATGGTGTCCATAGCTATGTACTTTGTTCTAGGGCTAATCATCAAAATAAGTGGAATAGTTTTTGACGTAATTAGAAAATTAATGTGATTAATATAGTTTAGTGGCCTCAGAAACTGGTAATTATGAACAAGTGTGGTGGAAAAGGAAAAGGGCTTGGTAAGATGTTTTTTTTTTAAATATAATTGTTCCAAAAACATACAAAATACATATGTTGGTTAATCTAATGGCCATAGCAGAGAGATTTTAAATGAGACCTAAAAAGGTACTAATGATTATTTTTATATTTGGCTCTCGCCTCTAGAGACTTTCATTATATATAACATGACACCTCTTTTGCCTTTTTATGAGTACTACCTTTATATCTTTTTGGCCTTTCCTTAAAATTTTTGCCCTATAGAATCTATCCGACCTAAATGATTTGGAAGTAACTTATTAAAAAAGTAAATAAATAAAAAATCTCATTATTATCTTTTTATTTTAACTAAAAAATCACTTTATTGATAGAAAAATATATCAAAAAATGTGAAATCCATCGACAATTTGCATTCAGTCACCAGCAAAATCCAAGAATTATGTCAGTAGTCCATCGATAATTAGTTATGCATTTCTATACTTAATTACATGAACTTTATACATGAAAATTGCAAATGTTGTTAAGAGGAAAGATGTGGCAGTTTTAATTATTTAAGGCTAAAAAATGGATTTTAATAATTTGTGGTTTGTTTACAGGAAAGAAGAAAGTAAAGCTCTAAAGATACAAAGGCTTGTAACTCCCTTGACACTTTAGAGGAAGTATGCCAGGATTGCAAACAAAAATAAGAGAATTACAAAGGCCAAGGTTGAGGCAATTGAGTGCCAAAAACTTTTTCCCAGTGAATTGAAGGAGAAGCGTGATCATCGCAGTAAGAGCTTGACAAACAAGAGATCCAAGCTTTCTACTGCCCCTAAGCCATTTGTTGCTGCATAGGTTTGCAAACCAATTTTGGTGAGTGTTTGAAACTAAAGTTTTTAGTAGTATTTATAGTATGTAGTATGTGTGCAATGTCTAAATTCCCTTTCCTATCAAGAGTTGAGAGCTTTAATCGTATTATACTTGTTATAAGCTTGACATTTTAGCTAGCATTAAATTCTAGATTATAGTTTGGTGCCATTGGATTGGCTTATTTAGCATGGAAAATTGGTTTAACTTGTGTGTTGTGAAACATATGTTCAATTACAATCAAGCTACTATTTAGATGTGTTGTCTTGGCCCAAATTTGATTTCAAATTTTGCCTAAGAGTGGTGTTTTGTGTTTGGATTACAATGTAATTTGATTGCAGTTATTTTGATTAGTAGACAAACCCAACAAAATGAATTGTTGTATACTTTAGATTTGAACAATTCATCATGTCAAATTAGTGTTGCTGGGTGACGAATTCAATAAATTTTTTATATAATGGCGAATCATTAGGCGCTTTAAACAATACCATTTATAGAATAATATTGGTTCTTTAAATCAATAAATTAATTTGTTGATATACTAGGCTTAAATAAATACATATATAATTGAAAAATTAAATTATGACAATTTTTCAACGAATTCACGACAACAATTTTTATCCCTAATATTTAATAGATCCATAAATAAAAATTATTAAATTAGCGACATTAACATTTTGCAACAACCATGTCGTAACTTTTATTGCGATGGAATTTAGCGACGCCATAGTCTGTCACTAATAAATTATTCATGATCAATTATAAAGGGTTATTTAGCGACATAACTTTTAGTAGTGATGGCATTTTTGTTGCTAAATTCACTGGCTTTTTTATGTTTTGGTCCCAAAACTCTTAGTGAGAGAGCTATTTGATGGTTAGTTGTATCGTCGCTAAAAGTTATTAGCGACAGAAGTTGTCTCATTAGCAACGGAATTTGCTGTCACCAATTCTCTTTTTTTTTTGTATTTTTGCTCATAAATTCAATAATATATTCTAAACATTATTTAGTGAACCAATTTTAGTTGTTGAAAATGGTTCTAACGACCAATTATTTCTTACTTTATAAAGTAGCCCAAACACACTCGTGAATTAGCCCTAATTATTGAATAACCATAGAAGATGCTACATACAATTTAATCCAATAATTACATTAAAAAATTAAAAGAACTAATTTTAGCCAAAAAAAATAACACGCTTGTTTTAATTTGAGCTTGATTATATTCTTTCTTAAGATGTACTATTAAACACGTACTAGGTATCTAGTCAGCTTAACCTATCACTAATTTTTCACATTAAATAGACAATTACGAATCTAATTAATATAAATGACAATATACTATCTTGTTGCATATATGCACTAAAGTCCTAATCCTTTTAGGAGAGTCCAAATCCCATTACGAAATGGAGATTGTAACCTAGGTTTAAAGTCCTAATCTTATTAGGAAAGTGCATTTTTAACCTAGGTACAAAATCCTCATTATGGAGAAATTAATTTTTTTTAATTTCTTTTCTCCTCATTGGCCAAATTCTCTAGCTAGCACTAAGAGAATTTTTGCAATCCTCTATAACCAAAATATTGGTTCTTTTGAATTTTCTCTAGTGTGGATTATGCATTGGAGCTATTCATCATTGGACACTGTGGTTGCAACAACCTGGTGAGAAGTAATCAACTATTCAACAAATCTCAAAGGTGATTTTCGAATTCCCTTAGCTAGAATTTGTATATTTCATGGCAAATCTTCATATTCAGGATTTAAATTTCTAATTTCCACCTTGTATATGATGAATGTGTCCATTTAAATCCAAAATGGTATCAGAGCCTAGGTTTTGCCATTAAATTGCATAATTGATTTATTCTGCGAATATATTTTCTATTTTTGCTATGATTTTTCATGAATTTTTAAAATTATGATTTTAATGATTCATGAATTTTAGATTATGAGATAATTGATTTATGTACTTGTATGATTAAAAAGAATTGGGAAAAGCTTATTTCTTTTGCCTGAGAAAATTTTTTTGTGCAAAAAAATTAGTAGAATAACTACTTAGGGGATATTCTAATTTGACTCATATTTTGATCTATGCGAAAAATAATTTTGATGCTAATTTATTTTTTAATATGTGATATTAAGCCGTAGGATCAAACAAAATTGAATTCGGTTAAGTTTTGCATGAAAATTAGTTTTGCTGAAAAGTTCAGTAAACAAGTGTTCTTTATTCGTTCTTGGTGTGTTCATAGTTACAACAATTTTTAATCTTAAAAATCTGATATATATGTGTGTGTGTGTGTGTGTGTGTTCATAGTTACAACAATTTTTAATCTTTAAAATCTGATATATATATATATATATTAATGTGTTTTTAATTAATTAAAATGGGGCCTAAATCAATTGGATTTGAATTAGTTAAACAAAATCGATTAATGGGTCTAATTGAGTTTATGGGTTTGGTTTAAGTTAGCAAATGCCTTGGTGGGCCCAATGAGCTAATTTAAATTAATAGTACAGACCTTAATTAAGTTTATTAATGAGTTTTAAGGGCTGGAGTGGGCTTGGTACATATTTGGCCCATTTCCAAAGCTTAAATGGCCTAAAAGCACAAAATTAGTTTGTGTGAACACAAAATTAGGTTTTATGGTGTGGATTTTAGCTCACCCATAAAATTGAACCCAAATTGATTTTTCATTATTTTAATATGATTAATTAATTAAATAATCAATGAGATTAATATTTAAGACAAGAACACATGCATGCAAAAAGTTTCCTAATTTAGATAGTTTTCTAATTTAATCACATTAAGACAATAATTTTATAGCATGTATCAAGAGTTGAAACAAGAAAGATATATCATTAAATGACTTCAATTTTATGCATTGAAATTGCATATAAGGGTGTATGTTTGACATGATGGATAGTTACCTAATGTGATTGAGCATATACATTTTGGCATATGTTTGGTTTGTGCTTTTAATTGTAATATATAATTAGAGTGTATAGGTTAGAATAGTAAAAAAGACCACAAACAAGGAGAAAAATGGGCTAAATAAAGATCCATAAAGAAAAAAAATATTTTATTATTTTCTATCTTTGTAAATCATGCATACTACCTAGCTTTGACCTTTTGATCTCCCTTTTGGCTCAGGGAGGTCAATGTCAAAAGTCCATAACTATACCATATTTGTATCCTTTGTATTTATACAATAGATATAGGATGCATACCAATGTATGCCAACCATGTATGATGAGAATAAATTAATGAAATCCCTTAAGTTCATACTAAGATTAATAAGCCTTCCATTAATTAGATGAGAATCAGAGTTATTTATAGTATAGGTTATTGACCAAAGTCAAGCCCATATTATATCGAATATGTTCAAGTCCAATTAATAGGACATCTTAGCTAGTCCATTAGCTTGTTGATCAAAGTCAAGGTTAATGAACCTAAAGGCAAGATTGAATAGTGCATATATGATATACACACATTAAGAGTTGATAACCTAATGATCCAATAGTTGTATAATGATACAATTAGTGTAGAGATATCTACCTTTCAAGGATATGGAATTTGATTTGTTGACCAAATTTAAGGTTAAATTTCATATCAAAGATTGGATACTAGCCTACTAAGAAAACCATTGAATTTTTTGGATCAAATAGTGAGGGCTATTGATTAACAATAAAATAGCGGGAGTAAAATGGATTAAATAAATACCTAATTAATGTATACATATGTATGAACATACTCTAATATTTTTATTTCTTCACATCTAAGATTACATTATAAGCACTCCACAAATTAATCTACATTCGATATTGGATAAGAAATTGGATAGAGAAAACTATTATGATTGGATTAAACAAGTGAGAATTGTTCTTAGAGTTGAAAAAATCCAATATGTCATGGATCAAGATCCACCATCGCTTCCTTCTGAAGATGCCACTGATGAGATCAAAGGCATATATAAGAAATACAGAGGATAGTGAAGCAACAACTATGATCATGCTTAGTGTTATGTCCATAGAGTTTCAAATTAAACAAGAAAAGATGGATGCTAGGACCATGATTTTTAACCTAGAAGAGTTATATGCTTTTCAAGCTAGATTTCAATGATATAATGTTGTTACAACTCTTTTTGGGTGCAAAATGGTGGAGGGCACTTCAAGTTCTACTCATGCATTAAAGACGTATTGGTACATTGAGCATTTAGGTAGGTTGGGCTATGTTATAGATAATGATTTGTACATAAACTTGATATTGTATTCGTTGGCTCCTAGTTTTGCACCTATTGTGCTTAACTACAATATGAACAAGATTTAAATGACAATACTCGAGCTTATTAATATGCTTAAGACAACTAAGGGATCATTTAAGAATGATCCAAAATCTATCATGGTTATCACTTCTGCTAAAAGAGCAAAAAGCAGAAGAAGAAGGCAACCAAGGCACAGCCCAAGCATGGTGGTATATCTAAGAAAAAGGCTTCCAAGAAGGAACCTAAAGGGACTTACTTCCATTATGGAAAGGATGGTCACTAGAAGTGAAACTGCAAGGTTTATTTAGATTTTCTCAAGGAGAAGAAGCAAACTGAGGCTTTAAATCTAGGTATTCATATGATTGAAATTAATACTTATTCTATTATATCTAGGCAGTCTTGGCTATTAGATATTGAATGTGGATCTCATTTATATAATAATCTACAGGGGCTTATATGCAGTAAAAGAGTCGAGAAGGCAAAGATATGTCTTCAATTAGCTACTGAGCAGAACATCTCTACATAAGTTGTAGGGATTTATCACTTGCCTCTTCTGAGTGGAGTAACACTGGAGCTTAAAAACTATTATTATGTTCCAGTTTTATCTAGAGGTATTATTTCTTTCATTTGTTAGATGAATGATTATGACATTTCTTTAAATAAGGACAAGATTTGTACCATTTTTAAGAACAATATATTTTATGTTAATTGTTAATAATGGTATATTTATTCTTGATTTAAATAAAGAAGTGCATAATATGAATGTCAAGAGAATAAAACATGATAATTTTAACATCTCTTATTTATGGCATTATCGTTTAGGACATATAAATAAGAAATGTTCAACTAAATTACACAAATCTGGTAATTTGAGTTCATTTGATTATGAATCATTTCATATATGTGAGTCTTGCTTATAGACAAAATGACTAAAGTACCCTTTATTGGTAAAAGGAGTACGAGCTAGTGAGACATTAGAACTAATACATCTAGATATATGTGGCCTAATGACTACATATGCTAGAGGAGGTTATTTTTACTTCATAACCTTCATAGATTTTTTACTCTAGATATTGATACATCTATCTAATGAAGTATAAATTTGAAGCTTTTGAAAAGTTCAAACAATTCAAAAATGAAGTAGAGAAAAAACTTGGTAAAAGTACTAAGACACTGATATCCGATCAAGATAGAGAATACTTAAGCTAAGAATTTCAAGATTATCTTAAAGATAATGGGATTTTATCTCAATGGAATCCACCATATACACCACAACATAATGGTGTATATGAGAGGAAAAATCAAACATTATTAGATATCGTTCGATCTATGATGAGCCTGGCATACTTGCCCAAGTCTTTTTAGGGATATGTACTGAAAACTATTGTTTATGCATTAAATAGAGTCCCTAGTAAATCGGTTGATGTTACTCCATATAAGATGTGGAATAACTAGAAACCCACACTTTCTCATATAACGGTATGGGGTTATCCTACTTATATGAAGAGGACAATGTCAGACAAGTTGGATGTTAAATCTGACAAATGCTTATTTGTGGGATATCCAAAGGAAACTATTGGATATTATTTCTACCATCCCTTAGAACAAAAAGTGTTTGTTTTAAGGCATGTTGTCTTCTTAGAAAAATAATTCCTTGTAAAAAAGGACAGTAGGAGTAGAATTGAACGTAGTGAAGTTCAAGACCCATAAATTGAAATAGATCAACCAATTAAACTCGATATTGAATCTTATAATGATGAGATTATAGTTGAACCCCAAATATGCATAAGTTTCTAGAAGATCTGCTAGGATACGTAATATCCGATTGAGATATCAATTTCTCGTGGACTTAGATAAAAATGTAATTATAGTAAAGGACAATGAACCCATAAGCTATCAAAAAGTTTTGAATAGTTCAAAACATGATTTATGGCTTAAAGCCATACAATCCAAAATGGACTCCATATATGATAATAAAGTATGGATTTTGACTTAACTACCTAAAGGGATAAAACCCATAAGGTACAAACACTACAAAAAAAAAGGGAATAAGCAACTTAATTTAGCGACGACTTATTTTCGTCGCTAATTAGCCCCTATTTCTAGTTTTAGTTGTGGAAATGTATTGTCATAAATTTAGTGACGAAATAACGACGAAATACAAAAAATAGTCACTAAATTTGGCGGAAAAGACTTGTGCTTTTTTGCGACGGAATTAGCGACGGTCTTTTGTCGCTACAATTGTTTCTATATTTTCAATTTTGAAAATTAATTTCCAGAATAATAGCGACGGAAACTTAGTCGCTAATTTTATATAAATTATTTTATATTACATTATATTATTTATCTATTTTCAATTAAATTTTTAAATAAATTTATAATTTTATTTATTGATTTTATCAAATATTATAATATTAATAAAAAATATTCATACATATTTATGCTTACTAATTATTTTTAATAATTTTAAAAATATTTTATATGATATTATTTGCCTATTTTTAAAAATTTATAATTTTAATTATTTCATACATTATAATATAAATAAAAAATAAAAATACATATTTATTGTTACTAATTAAGATTAAATTATAATATTAATAAAAAAAATTTATATACATATTTATGGTTAATAATTATTTTAAATAATTTAATTTTACACATGAAATTCGATCTATATAATTTCTAGTTTTTAGTTTATATTAAAAAAATTTATGTCGTATTTTTTTGTTAGAGTTTTTATATATTATTAATCATAAAATATTATATGAACCTTTAAATATTGTATATTATAATTATTTTGAAACAATAATAACTCTTTTTTCAATTACCAAAAAATCTTTACTATTTATTTAGAAAATAATAATAATAATAATAATAATAATAATAATAATAATTGTTACAATTATTATATAATTACACTATAAAAATTAATAAAAATAAATATTTAGAAAATAATAATATAAAATTTATTATCTCATTTAAAATAATTATGAAAAAATTTGTAATTTATTTTTATTTTATTATAATTTTGATTAAATATTAAATTATTGGAAATTTTAATTATATATATTTACTAAATTATTCCTGAATATAAATATAAAATTATGAAAATTAGGAGGGACATTTTAGTATTTTCAAATTGTTAACCCTAGCTATAAAATCTCCTTTTTTTTCTCTCCCCTTACTCTCTTTACCAATGTTATTAAAACCGGACCGGACCGGCCGGTCGAACCGGGTTAACCGCGAACCAGCAGGCCAACTGGTTGGTTTAACTACTGAAAACCGGATTGACAAAAAACCGAATTGAACCGGAAAAAACCGGATAGAACCGGAAAACCGGCGAACCGAATAAAACCAGATTTTTTGCTAAAAATGTAAAAAATCAATTTTTTTTTGAATTTTTTCACCCACCCACCTACCTATATATATATATATATATATATTTGAAAAACTTAGTATTTTAAATTTTAAGTATATCACTTAATAATTTAATATATTTATTATATTTTTGATTCATTGTAATCAAATATATATATATATATATTAAATTTTTATTATTTATTTATTTGAAAAAATTAATATTTTAAATTCTAAATATGTCACTTAATAATTTAATATACTTATTATCTATTTGGATTATTGTAATAGTATATTAAATTATTAAATAATATCTTTAAAATTTAAAATATTAATTTTTTTCAAATAAATAAATAATGAAAATTTAAAATATACATACATACATACATACATACATATATATATATATATATATATATATATATATATATATATATATATATATATATATATATATTAAAATTTTATTATTTATTTATTGAAAAATTAGTATTTTAAATTTTAAAAATGTCACTTAATAATTTAATATACTTATTATCTATTTGAATTTATTGTAATTAAATATAATTATACTCATATATGCAAGGTTAATATTTTTTGTGTTCACTTTATTAGTACTCCATCTAAATATGAAATTATTTTCATGATATGATTGTATTTTTATGTTTCTAGCATATGATATTCAATAATCCATAATTAATCACTTGTAATAATAAAATTAAAATTATTTTCGTAACTTATTATTAAAATATTTGTGATATATATTTAAAATTTGATGAATATTTTTTTTAATTTTTATACAATAGTATTCAAAAAATTATATTAATTATAATATTTTAAAAATAGAAAAAACCCGGTTGAACCGGTCGAATCACGAACCCCAGCCTTGCCGGTTCTCTATCCGGTCCGGTTTTAATAACATTGCTCTTTACTGTTCTCATCTGTCCTTCTCTTCTCCCTCCCTCCTCCATCAGACAAACTCAACGCTGAGCGTAGCCGCCTCCATCAAGGCTTTTGTAAGTCGGTCACCGACCAACAAAAGGGTGGGCAAAAAGACAACATCCGTAAGCAAGAACAGAGGTTTTACCCGCGTGCGGAGTAGAGAGGAGGAGAGCTTCTTAGGCATAATAGGCGAGGAAGGAACAGAGCGAGCGTACGAGCGAGGGAGAGCGAGAGAGAAGTAGAGATCTGTGACTTCCCGACAACCCTATCGACGAAAGGAACTCGATTTCCAGCATTGTGTGTGAGAGGTATGTTCTTCTCTGTTTTTTCTTGACATATTGTGGCCTTTGTGTCCATTGCGTCTTTGCTTATTCATTCTCGAAACTTTGTCTGCATTTCCCTTTTTGATCCTGCTACCCACTTCGGGTTTTTTGGGCTTGATGGCCTTAAGTTCGATTTTGGAGCACTTGGTGTAAATTTCCTTTTTTCCCATATGTGAATATATGTTCATTGTTCAATTTAGATCTGGATTTGGTCTTGTTAATTGGTTGGGATTGCAAAAATTGGATCTTTTCGTTTAATATATTCTACTTGGTGTCTTGTAAATTTCCTTATATTGATACCAGAACTCTGGGCTTATAAGATCCTCTTTGGCTATCAGTAGCCGAATCTTCTTGGATCTGGTGATGTTTATCTAGTGTTTTTTTTTTATGTGCATTGTGTCGTCAATGGCTGCTGAGGCTTTAACTATTTCTTTGATACTGAGTTGGCTATCTCGTCAAAATTTTAGCTTATGAGGGACTAGGAATCCTTTTGTGTATCAGCTGTTGCTCTTTCATTTGATAATGGTTTATCAGGATACATTGTAGGAGTTCATTTGTCATTGAATTAGAGTTACATTCATGAGTTATTTTGGTTGAACAAAGAGGAAGATGAGGAAGAAGAAACAGAGGAAGATGGAGAAAGAGATACAGAGCAGATTGGCTCTGCCACTTAGACAAAAAATTGATTCTTGATGAAGCAAATACACTCGGAAAGGTAATCAATTGATGCTTGATTTTTTCTTTTATATATGAGCATTTGATATTATCAAAATACAGTATCTGTAGAGAATGACGAACAAATATTTCAAAACCAATGTATAGGTGTTCTCCATATTAGAGCATTAGATATTTTTATGCAATGAGTTCAGAGTTTTGAAATAACATTATTTATGGGATTCGTATCCATGTTATGGATCCGAAGTGTGATGTAACCTTAATGACAATATCTTGCTATTTCATTCCATGGGCAGCTCATGAGCTATAGTAAATTTTACATTGCTAACTTACTGCAGTTTGCAGGGATTATATTTTCATGGTACTTAATTGTGATTAATGTGCATGAGTTTCCTGAGTATGTTATTTCAAAAGGAGATGAAAGAATTGTTGAGTTGGTGTCTATAAGGCTCACGAGCTGCGTAAATTCTTGAATTGAGTTGATTTTGTATATTGATGTAGTTGAGATGGAGTATTTAGTTAGAAGTGTATATATAATAAGGACTTCTTGATAAAGCTCTCATTAATGTGTTTAGATTTCCTTACATAATTCAATTTAGATTACCGCTAAGGAAATCACATAGCTGATTAAGTTTTTTGATTTTAATATGTGCTATTTTGATGTGTTTAATGTATTATAAATTATTTGATGCTATATTCATGGGTTACTTAGATATATGAAGAGACAGCTTTGCATTTATTTGAAAGATATTATATTGATAAGTGAAAATTGGGTAAATGAAATAATTATAAATTTAATGTAGTGCCTGTTGAGCTTATCAAGAAAGGAAAGAAGGCCAATTCTGCTGCCCCAGTTCACTGTTGCTGCTGCTGATGCTGGGGGTGCCCCAACTGCTGCTAAGGAGGAGGAGAACAAGGAAGAACCAGCTGAAGAGTCTGATGACGACATGGGCTTTAGCCTATTTGACTAAGTTTCATTTAGTTTGCTATAGTAGTTATTTTAGATTGGTAAATCTTATGTTATTTCTTATTCTTGTTTTTTGTTTACAGTATATGAATTTTGAATGATGTAAGAGATTACTGCTGCTTTAGAGTACTGGAAATTCATAATGTGGGCTTAAAACTTTTAAATGAAAGCATTTATTAGATTAGGAAAAATGTATTAGAGTCTTCGAATTTGATAGCTTTTGCAATTTTAACCTGAATACATTAAAAAACTGAATGGAACAATTAGTATTATATTATATTTGAGAACGCTAGCTTAGCTTGCAGTATTATATTAATTTGAGAAAGCTAGCATAGCTTGCAGTATTTCATACATAACAATTAAATTTTGTTCAAGTAGAAGCTAGTTCGAAATCATTCTATAATGTGTATTTTTATGTTGATTTCATAGTACCAAAGCTATGATTTCATAGTGCATTTTTCTGTTTCAGTTTTCTTTTTCTATTTAGAAACTAATATATTGTTTTCATTGTTTAGTGTCTCTTAGAGTGCCATGGACTATGCAGCGAAAGATGCGTTTGATTTAGGGGCATTTGTTGGGGACTTGATTGTTGAAGAGGATATAAGTAGGTAAGATGCTACAATAATGTCAAGAAAAGAGTAATATTTAATTTTTGCTTTGTGACTTTAGTTTCTCTTTATATTTTTTCAAGCAAGCATTCATCCTTTATCTAATGTATTTGATTTTAAGAAAGCGAGCTTCTTTTTGTTTTAAGTGAGGATGATTTGATGAATTCATTTTCTTTCTTATCTCTTTGGCTCCTAAAAGTATTTGAAATTGAGATTCTGTTAAGATTTAAATTTTTGCACTTATATACTGCAGTGCAGTTAAACTTTTTCTATTTTCAGTTGCATCTATATTGACTAAGGGTTACTTTTCTGCATTCAAAGTGATGTAAACATTATGTACACTGGGATATGCATGGATTGTCACTAGTGTCTACAGAGTTCTATTTCCAGGCATGCAAGTTCCTTGATGAGAGGTGGTCACCGAAGTTTGTTGTGATTGTTGCATAAAAGAATCACCACACAAAATTCTTCCAGCAAGGAGCTCCTGAGAATGTTCCACCATCTCGCTGACACAGCCGCTACTCCCGTCTAGTCGAGTTTCCCTTGCAGCTATGCGTCTCTGTGGCAACCTCTGGCAGCCTCTATTTGGTCACAGCTTAAGCTTCTGAAAAAACAGTGGCGGTGATCACGTGAGGCTAGAGATCTCTTATCAAAGCTGGATTTGTATGTATGTGTTTCTTCTAGATTAAGAGGAGATTATAGTTAGGATAAAAAGATTGATTTACAAAATTTTGCATGTGTAATTTCTGGATTTAATGGAGTAGAAGTACAGATTACTCATTGTGGAGCTGTTGAAATTTGTTGTGTGTATTTCTAACAAAAGGAGAAATCTGTTGTGTGTATCACATTAGGTGATTTGTGGAGAATCATTACTTATTTTTGTGGCTGTCTCCACTGCTTAATCTCATACGTAGCTACTAGAATTTGTTTTATTTGATTGAAGCATACGTTATCAAGTTGTACAATCTTAACCAAAATAACAAATTCAGATTCAAATCTTGAATGGAAAATATACTTTGTCTTATACATTATGACATGATCTGTAGACTATTTAGTTACATTTAAAAGACACATACAGAGGTTTTAATCTGTTCTATGTGTTGTCCATGATTAAACTCAGATGTTGATTATCTCGCTTTCAATTTAAATTTTCGTTACAATCCAGGTTTTGTTATTCCTGGGACGAAGATTCTTACAAATTCTCATGTTGTGGCTGATTACACTTTTGTCTTTGTGAGAAGGCATGGTTCTACCACAAAATATAGAACAGAAGTACAAGCTGTTGGCCATGAATACGATTTAGCAATTCTGGTAGTTCAAAGTGAAGAATTCTGGGATGGCATGAGTTTTTTTGGAGCTAGGAGAGATCCCATTTTTGCAAGAACCTATTGCTGTAGTAGGATACCCTTAAGGTAACGATATAAAATATTGTTGCATTAAATATGTCTGATTATCTTACAATTCCAACTGTATGGAATTTGGTAACATATATATAAATTTGTAATAAGTGGATGTCTTGGTCATTATGATGTGTCTGATGATATTTGATTAGTAAATGTGTCTTGGGTTAGATAGTGTTGTTCTTATATAAAGGATGTTATTTAGGCTCATATTTAAAATCCTATAGTGTTGTTCTTTATAAAATAGAATTTATTAGATCTAATGCTTAAGTGTCCATTGGCATTTATATGTGCAATTATTTTATATTGTTTGATACCTTAGATTAAAGCATAAACTCAAATAATACAAAAATCTAGATATATATAATAAAGGTTAGCGTCTTTCTAATTTTCCTCTTTCTTAATTGTGATCATGAACTAAAACTTGCTAAATAACCAAACCAAATATTATTATTATTACATTATTATTATTATTATTATTATTATATTCTTTGTCCTACAGGGAACTTGTTCATTGATTCAAAGATTCAAAGGTTGTTGGCTTATCTCATAATTACTGTTCTCTAAATTTAATCTCAAGATGTCTGTATTATTGTGTACATGACTCTTTAAAGGTATAATTTCAAGTTGCTTGTATTATTGTCTCAATGAATCTTTAAAGTCACAATTTTATTACCTATATGAGCAGCCTTTTATACTAAACCACAAACTTCAGATGACCAAAGAATTATATATTTTTTTTAGTAACCATCAGACTTGTATATATTGGAACCACCTCAAACAAAATTCTTGAAAATGTAAGTGATGGTTTGATTGTTAAAGAATATAAGGAGCAGGAACTGCCATTTATTGCGTTCATTTTGGCAGCCAAAATTGCCATTTACTATAATATTGCACTCTTAACAATGTACAATGCATGATTTTTTTTATTTGAAACAGCATGAATGTTTATTGTCTGCACAATATTATTGCGATGCATATGAAACCCGCCTTTGAATTTGGTTAACTGTAAGAAGATTTTCCTACTTGCCCACAATGCGATCCTAACAAGGTATTGATCTTGTTAACTCTTCAGCTTTGTCTGCAATTTAGGGCTTGAGGAGGCAAAGAGTGGAAAATTAGCAACGGAAATTAATAACCGTTGCTAAATTTAGCAACGGAATTTGTATTCGGTTGCTAAATTTAGCAACGGAATTTGATTTCGGTTGCTAATTTTGACCAATTTAGCAAATGTTAGTGGTTATATTTAGCAACGGAATTAAATTTCCGTTGCTAAATTTAGCAACGGAATTTAATTTCCGTTGCTAAATTTAGCAACGGAATTTAATATCCGTTGCTAAAAATACCAACCGCCGAATTAGCAACCGAAATTTCCGTTGCTAAATTCCGTTGCTATTTTTGATTAGCAACGGAAAATTGACATTTTCCGTTGCTATTTTCCGTTGCTAAATTGCAATTTTCTTGTAGTGAAAGGTGGCAAGAATAGAAAGGCTCCTGAACTTGGTGGTGCATGGCCAATCATTGGCCAACTCCACCTGCTTGGTGGTGCTGATAAGCTTTTCCATCAACACTTTGATTAGTTTTTTTTTTGTAATCATATTATATAAAACAATGTAATGTATTTTTGTGATATATTTTTTCATTGTAATAAACTCCATCAACACTTGGATTAGTTTTTTTTAATTATTTTTTGTAATCATATTATACTACACAATTTAATGCATTTTTATGATATTATATTTTTTAATGTAATAATATTGGAGAATTGTTATTTATATAACTTAAATTTTGGAGATTACAATAATAATAATAATAATAATAATAATAAAATATATTGCAAATAATAATAATAAAAAATAAAATATTACAAATAAATTGTAACGGTTTTTCATTATTAGCGACGGAATGGTGTCACTAATTCCTTCGAATTGCAAATGTTTTTAGCGACTAATAATAGCAATTATTTAGTTGTCGCTAATATTTTCTTATTATAAAGACGACTGATTTTAGGGGTTATTTAGCGACGAGTTTTTTTCCTATAGCAACGATTTCGTCTCTATTATAGCCACTGTATTTTAATTTAGTCGCTAAAAATGCCAGCGACAGCCAAATAGCGACGACACTGTTAGTCACTATTGTAAATTAGCGACGGATTTCATCAATTAGCGACGGATCTTTTTTTTGTCGTGACAATATCAGTCCCTAACTTCGACTCTACTTTCAATTGAAGGACTCAGTCAATAATTTTGTTAAATGCTAATGTAATTTATTGATTTAGCTAAATAAGTGGATCCCACATGCCAATTAAGCTGCCACATCACCTTCTTCTTCTTCTTCTTCCCCATCACCTTCTTCTTCCCCAAATCACATTCTTCTTCTTCCTCTGATTGCTACGAGAAGTCCACTAATTCTTGGGAAAGATCTAACTTGGCATGAGGAAGCAAGGGAAAATAAAATTGTTAGAAAGGGTGGTTCAATTAGGTTGCATAATTCTTTGAAGGAAATTAGCAGCAAGTTCTTTCAAGAAGAAGAGGTGATGTGGGGAAGAAGAAAAGGTGATGTGGCAGCTTAATCGATATGTGGAGCCCATTTATTTAGCTGAGTCAACAAGTTCCATTAGTATTTAACGAAATTGTTGACCGAATCCCTCAATTGAAAGGAAAGTCAAAGTTGAAAATTGACATAGTAAGATTTCAAATGTTAGTTCTGACATATATTGAAAGACACTATAATTTTAAACTTAATTTGTAATTAACCATAAATTTTTTTACTGTAGTACTTGGTAGCGCACAGTGCAGAAATAGAAAGTCACATTAATCCATGTCTAAAACGACACCATTTGTCTTTTTTTTTTCTTTTTCTCTTATCTCTTGGCGTTAAATTCAAAATAAATAATTCATATATTTAGTCTTTTAAAGCTGCAACTTTCCTCTGTCACGGCCGTGAATTTTTCCGGGACAAATGAGACCCATGTGTTGCACTCCTTCGAATGCGTCAGTGGATTAACTTTTTTTAACTATCCTTTTCCTTTGATTTTGTTCTTGAAATGATTTTGGAGGGAAATGCAGTGGGAGTTGGTTGATTGGGTTGATATTTTATTTTTGACAGTTTGTTGGTATTTGATACGAAAAAGAAGAAATTCAAGTAATTAAATCTGTTCTTATATATGTAACTTGAGCTGCATTAGAACTTTTTTTTAAAGAATTCATGACTTGTGGGCACAACCAAGGTTACAAGACAGATGCATACTTAAGAGTATGGATTTTATTTTGGGTTATAGAACATTTCACGGTTGTTG
The DNA here is from genome assembly GCA_037975025.1 of Excoecaria agallocha. NCBI lineage: Eukaryota > Viridiplantae > Streptophyta > Magnoliopsida > Malpighiales > Euphorbiaceae > Excoecaria > Excoecaria agallocha. Next base: position 99,258,114 of record CM075808.1, on the reverse strand, counting down.
GAGACAATATACGATTGTTGAAAATTATTGAATTAGTATATCAGATGTAGAATTGTCCAATATCAATTGACACAATCCAATGGGAGTTGGGTTTGCGTGGGCTTGTGGGTACAGCTATGGACACAAGAAATGTTAGGTCTAGAATTGAAAATTTGGGCAAAAACGTAAGTTTTTCTTCTTCCTTTTTCGATACAACTAATCTTTTAGAATAATTTTCATTTTTATTTAACTTTTCTATTTTATTTAGAACTCTTTTTAGGTTAAAAGAAAGTTTTTATTCTTTTAAGAACGTGGATTTTTAATGTGAATTAGACCGTAGTCTTTGGAGACCTTTTTTTTCCTTCACAAAACCTTCACTAATGAACATGTGTAGCTAGTTTTATTTTTCAGCCAAAAAATAATTAAAATTTCAGTTCTTTTACTTCTGAGATCTAAATATTTTGTTTATTGTTTTTTACTGTTTTCAATATTTATATTATTGATGCTATCTCATGTCAATATTATTTTTATGGATTGTTGCAATGTGGTAATTATGCAATTATTAGTGATATTTCTGAAAATATCTAAAAAAGTGAAACTGGTTAAAAATGTGTGAACCGATCAGATTAGCAAGCAGCACAAGACCTATAATGAGACGTGTCCGATCGAATTAGGCATAAATACTCCCAAACTTAAGTTAGTAAAGTATTTATAGAGAGAAATCTAAGACAAAGAGGGTCTCCAAGAATCAATACCTGGAGCCATTGCGGTTTGTGCTATTTATAGTGTATTCTGGATAATAGGTCTCTTAGACACTCAAGTGCATAAGATGAATAGCCTGACATAGTTGGTATACTGACCATGATGGACAGGCGGTTCATGTCAAGTGATGTGATTGGGTAAGGGTCTACCAAGTTGGTCATTCTTATAAAGGAATGTGATAGTTATGTCTCATAAGTCCAATCAGATTATGATAGAGGAAATGGGCTTCAACTTTTACTCTATCTTGGGCATTAGGCCGAGAACATTTTGGGCCCAAATAATAATAAGCATTATCAATGAAGATATATTGGATTTAAATGGGTACATGCATCATATACAATGTGGAAAAAATTAGAAATTTAAATCCTTAATGTGAAGATTTTGCCATGAAATATACAAATTATAACTAAGAGAATTCGAAAATCACTTTTGAGGTTTGTTGAACAGTTGATTACTTCTCACTAGTTTGTTGCAAACCACAATGTTCATGTACAAATTATGAGAGGCTTCTAGCAAAATATCACGATTACCTAAGTGACAGAAAAGTTAAGTGGTTTGACTGAACCCCTCCATAGAGCAGTTACCGTGCAATTACTCCCTTCACCTTACTTTATCTTATTTAGGTTTTGAGTATGGATTAATATCAACTCACATAAACCTAAATGTAGTTGGTCTAATAATAATATTTTTATTCCTAAAATGCCCCTTGGCATTTCACTTTGGCCAGAGATTTACTGAACAAAGATATTTCTATATATTTTAGATAATTCCCTTAATAAATCCGGAATGGTGAATCCTTTATTAATCACTTAATTATCTTCCAGTAAATCATAATATACCTAAGCTATAACTTTATTCACCCTTTGATGAAGGTAAGCAGTTATGGAATCAAAAAATATCACTCACTACTTAAGATAACTTTGGCGATCTCAAGTCTTATGATACTTACACTTATGATGCTGTGAATTACATGTTTATAGGAATTTGTCATTGAGTTTACTTACACTACCTGTCAATATTAGGAAGGAAATCTACCTTATTACTAATGACCAAACGTCCAACCATAAAAAGAAAATTTTGTCTATGTGTTTTCACTTTTAGGTGCAAGCTAGAAAGTTATATTTTGTCATGCTTATGTAATGTTAAGGTTAATTAAAACTATTAACACGATATCAATTACCGCAAAATCGAATTTCATATCTGATGTATGAAAATTGAATTTAATTTCATATCTGATGTATTGGAGACTTATTTCACAGGCTAGATTAATAACACTAGTACCTAAGAATTTATTTAACTGCCTCTAAAGATAAAGCAAGCATACAACTTAAAGGCAAACGAAATAATTTAGCTTAACTTTAGTGTGCTAATAAACTATAAGGTTTAAATTAATGGAATTTCAGTTCGGTAGATTAATTTGTATTATTTATTAGATTTGGTTTATGAACTTAATTAGATGCATTGGCCCAAAGATTAAATCTCTCTTATACTTAGCCGAATTGGTTAATTGAAATTAATGACAGGCTTTTGGAAAATATAAGAAATTAATTAAGGTGTATAATTATGAACATATATATTTAGAGTTAGGAAGCATCAAGTAGGTACTAAATAAGAAATATGGAAAATTGATTATATACGTTTGACATTTGGTTAAGCATGTGATTAAAATTTAAAGAAAGCAAATTAGTTTAATTTTGGATAAAGCATCAGACTGCAAGATTTACTTAATTAAATTTTATTCAATAAACAATTTATATTATTTACATAAATTGGTGTGAAGTTAACAAACTTAAAGTGTTCCTCTTTGTCTCTTTAGTATGTAATTTCGCGTTGTCTCAATGAGAAGTTGGGGTTATAGCAAAACGGTACATTGCTATACTATACAGTTTATATAGAAATAAATATGTATAACTTGATTTAAATAATCTCTTGATGACAACTACATGAACTAGATTGGATTAGACACTCAAAACCATGATAAATACATAAGTATGTCTATAAAACTTATGTATATATTTGAATAAACTAACTGATGTAAAGTTCACAAAATTTATGATAATTTGAGACTAAAAAGGTGACATGTGGAGCACTATGATGCCCATGATAATAAAGACAATGAAAACGATAGGTAATGAGAATAAGTAAGGCTAATATATATATATATACTATATATAATATATGATACTATTTATTTTATTAATGATGATTTTCTATCACTACAAGGAAAAAGGCCTATAAGGAGGGTAAATCTGATCGCTAAAACTAACAATCCGGTCCCTAAAAGTCAATAGGGACCAAAAAATCTGGTCGCCATCCGGTCGCTATAGGCTCCGCCACTAATGACCAAAAAGGATTGGTTTCCAACCGGTCGTTAAAAGTTTTAGCGACGGACCAGAATCCGGTCCTTAATAATATTTAGTGACCAAACAATATACTATCCCTAAAAAGATTTAGCGACCGACAAGTAATGGTCCCTAAAAAGAATTAAAAACCGAACTTCCCTTCCTTAATAATATATGCTAGGCAGCCAATCAAGTTATTGACGAACAAAAACATGGTCCTTAAAATTTGTACTACGGTCGTTAAAAATTATAAGGACCGACCAAAAACTGGTCCCTAAAAAATAATACAGACCGGTTTTTTTGTCCTTAATGAAGTATGACAACTGGCTAACCACGTTATTAGGACCAAAAATTTGGTCCTTAAAGAGTTTATTAATCGGTCTTTAAAACTTTTGATGACAAAAAAACTGTTCCTGAAAAGTATTAAGGACCGAAATTCTCATCAATTGCTGAGAGCATAATAAAGATCACAAATTAATATGGTCCCTAAGAATAATTAGACCATATTTTTACCTTGTATTTTGAAACATACAATAAATGAATACATAATAAATAATACCATACTTTTATAGATAATTTGTAATTCATTACAAATATAGAATTAGCATTCAAAAAAGATATGTATTGTTTATACAGCCCCTTCCAAAAAAAACAAAAATATTTCTAGATCTCTATCTAGCAAACATTTCAATGTTTCTTCAAGTCTTCACAGTCAAATTTTGTACTTCACTATTTTGTTCATACTAAAAACTGCAAAAAATATAAATAAATAAAAATTATTATATTAGAAAATATATAGTTATGTTATAAATAATTGATTGAAACTACACAAGTGATTTAAGAATAGACCTAAAAAAAATTCTAATTCCATCAAGTGTACCTATATACATTTCAAAAAGTCAGCATATCAACCTCAAAAAAATTGTAATTCCACCAAGTGTAATTATATACACTTCAAAAAGTTAGCATATATGATAGGGGTTGCAAGATACAAGAACATAAATTAGTTCTAAGGAATTATATACATAAAAAAATAATTACCTTTTGAACAATCTAATTGTTACGTTTATCTATGTGATTTTTGAAAATTATCACTGCAAGTATATAATCAATAAATCACTGGCAATTAGCATCAAATTATATAAATCTTAGAGAAGCTGGATACTATTATTCAGAACTAAATCAGACAGAGTAAACAGTACAAAACCAAAACAGAGCAAAGGGGTTTGTACAAGAGACAATAAAGAGACTGCTCCAACCCAAGCCAAACCAAAAGCTACCAACCAAAAAATCAGAATTAAAATAGGCAAAAAACTTCATAGATTAGCTAGTAACAATAACAATAGATGTGATCCAGAAGAAGAACTGAAACCACTCTATCAAGATAAAAACATATCCAGGTACAGCCACCCGATTTAACTCGTAGACCAGTGATGCCAAAATCAACAGATCTGAGAACCCCCAAACAACAACTGCCCAAGAAGAAGAAAAGGAAAAAGCATTGTTGAGCCAGAACTGGTCCATACAACACCCAAAGAACAACAGATAAGAGCTCGTAATAGCCCCATTTTAACCCAACAAAGCTTAAAAGCCAACCAACCAAGACTAAGCATATGCTATAATTTTGCCCATTTGCTGCTCACACGTTCTACATTTTTTATAAACAGCAGATGTTATATGAGGGTCTAAGAGCTAAAAGTAATGTGACCTAGCAACATAGCTAAAGATACGAGGGAAGCAACAGAACAAAACCAGCAAGAATGAAGAACAAATCAAGACCCTGACACCCCCGTAAGACAATATCCCAAGAACTAAATCAAACTATTCCCCATCAAAAATAGCAGAAGCCATTGCCAGGCTACATGAATCACACCATGCATAAATAACACACAATACTACATAGAAAAATGTGCCACCAGCAGTAGCAGCCTAAAATTCAGAATTAACTATAGAACAGCAATAAGCTTTATTAGAATAAATTCTCAAAATACAGAAGACTGGGGCCCACAGCTGCCTTCCTATTTGCTAAATCCTATAGAAAATTGGTGATTTGGATGCTCTGTTTAAATTTATTTTAGGTTAAAAATTGTGTGGATACTCGGATAACTGTGTATCACATTGGCATTTGTGGTCCTCTAAAATTCCCTATCAACATGCAAAATCCCACAAAACAAATGAAAAATAATAAAATTTGAGTTTTATTATTCTATATAACTAAAAATGCAAGAGTCTAGAAATTCCTAACCTGTAAATATACTAGTCACTCCCTTGAAAAGGTGTTGATGGAGGCTGGACATTCGATTGTTGAGCTACCAAAAATTCTCTTAATTGTCTAAGTTCATTCACTTGAGATTCCACTGCAGATAAGCGATCCTTCAATGTCTGATTTTCTTGTTGGGTTTTTTATAGTACAGATAACAATTCACCTTTAAATGAGCTACTGCCTTTTAAGTCTTTTGCCTTAACCCCACCGCCAAGGACAACCACTTTTCTGTGAGTTTGAGGTCCAAAACATCTTTCTACCATCTCTATATTAGAAAGAGATGGCTCTGACTGCACCAATTCTAGGATTTGAGCCTACAAAAATATATAGTAAGACAATTAATTAATTGTTTGTCAAAAAAATAAAAATTAAAAAACCCTAACACAAGCACATCTTTATATGTACATGTTTTTCAATTGCTTCAGGTTCAACAAGTGTGTTATGCTTCTTCTTTCGAGACTCGAAGAAAATTATTGCTAAGTTTGGTAGGTTGCCATCTTTCCCTCCCTTCACATTGAAGTCAAAAAAGTCAATCCCCTCAATAGTGAGGAAAAAAGATTCAGAATATGAAAAGGTAAGAGAATAGTTTATAACATATAAATATTTTCTTAAGACCTGTTGATAAATAAATTCTCTAATAGGCTTGCTACCAATGTGGTGAGGCATGGTAAGCTTAGCCCTATTTGATGCATTTCTTTCACTTGTTGCCCATATTAATGTAAAAACATAAAATATGAATGCCATAAATATTTTCAATTGTAAAGATAATAAATAAAAAACAAAATTTTACAACCATTTTCTATGTCAAACCTTAAATTTTTTAGAAGAAAAATATTCCTTAACAAGCCAAACCCATTGCTTTTTGTCTACTGTCTTAGGTGCATTTCTAAGAGCCTTATGCATTGGCTTACCACGAACATATTTAGCATACAGATTTCCCCTCCATTTGTTCCACAACTCATTCATCCATTTCAAAATATGTTCACGATGAAAATTCATATCATTGTTCTCAAATTTATCCTACAATAAAATTAAGAAATCAATTTAGTTTGTCAATTCTCAAGTATATCATTTAAATACCAACACCACCAAACAATCAACCTAAAAATAGAAATTAAAACAAGAAATCAAATCCATTTTAGACTTGACAAAACGAACAAGTACGAAGCAAAATCACATATATTGTTTTGACTTTAAGTAATAACTTTATTGCAACTTAAAATTCTTTCTAGTTGATGCATCATATGTCTCAATACCAATTTCCCATAACTCCTTTAACTCTTCTATTAAGGGTTGAAGATAAACATCAATTACATTTCCAGGACTATGTGGACCAGGAATAAGCATTGACAAAATGAAATTTTCTTATTTCATGCATAATCAAGGAGGTAAGTTATAAGGAATAAGTACCACGGATCAAATGCTATATGGGGACTTTGAGTTTCCAAATGGTTGAATTCCATCACTGACAAGTCCAAGTCGAACATTACAAGGCTCGAAACCAAATGATGGGTGTATTTCATCAAAAGACTTCCATGCCGTTGAATCAGCTGGGTGCCTCATTTATCCATCATCAACTCTTTTATCTTGATGCCATCTCATTAGAGAATAAGTCTTTGTAGACATAAATAACCTTTGAAGCCTAGGCTGTAGAGGGAAATATCGTAAAGTCTTTGAAGGTTTTTTCTTACCATTCTTACACTTAGTTTCTCCACTATCGTCTTTCATTTTTCATCTAGATGCACCGCAAACTGTACAAGAGTCAAGAAATTTATCTTTTTTCCAATACAACATGCAATCATTTACACAAGCATCAATTTTATTGTAAGATAGTCCGAGATCTCGAATTATCCTTTTAGTCTCATAATATGAATATAGCAAATTGGATGCATTAGGTAACAACTCTTCCTTCAACATTTTTAGTAACATTGTAAATGACTCATTACTCCAATGACCAAGACTTCTAATGTGAAGTAATTTAATCAAAGTAGAAAGCTTTGAACACTTTGAACTCTGATATAATGGCTCATCGAAATCCCTCAAAAGCCTATAAAATTTTTTTGCTTCAACATTTGGTTCCTCATCAAGTAAATCATCACTGCTACTATTCATTATGTCTACATCAAAATCTGCATATAGGTCTCTCAAAATCCCTTCAATTTCATCCTCACTACCGTCCTCTCCTAAATCATTATCATCTTCATCTTCGTAATCTGATTTTGTTTCACCTAGCAATTCACCATAGTGATACCAAAAGGTATAATTTTGAATTATTCCATGAATGCTCAAATGTAACTCGACCGTCTCACTTGTTCCTAAAGTTGTGTTAAAACATTTTACACATGGACATCATATTTCATTTTGTTCTCCTGTTCTTTTAAAAGCATAGTCTAAAAATTTTTGCACCCCAACCAAATATGCTTCATCAAGCCGAGCATTAACTAATTGTATCCACTGCTTGTTGGGTGCCATAACCTTATTGTAGAGAACAAGGAAGGTGAAGGTGGATCTAAAGATAAAGGAAAAGGAAAAGAAGGTTAAAACAAATTTCAAGGTTAGTAAATGCATTAATCCAATTTTTTGTCATTTAATTGCTATGAATTTTTGCTTAGGTATATGAGTTACTAATATTATTTATGCATGTATAGCTTAATTAAAGTATATAGATGAGTTTATGTGGCTTAATTAATACCTAAATGATTAAAAAAACATATATAATGATGAAATGCATGTAGTAGCCGAATTCCTACCTTAGGATTTCTAAGGTTTAAACTAATTACCAAGTTAAATTGAATTCACATATGATTAATTGGACATGAAATAAGGGTGTTACATAATTGTACAAAATTTCTTATTTTCTTTTTCACATATTAAAGTTATGAATTAATAAAAATTTATTTTTAACGCATTAAAGTATGATTTCTAAACTTCAATGGATTAAATCATTAATGTTTTAGGTACCTATTAGACTTAATTAATTCTTATCGTCCAAAAAGTTCAACTTTTATACATTGATTTTATGTTGGCTTAAATTTTAAAGATATAATTACTTTACTATTAATATATTTATGCGAGGAATAAGAGTTAGGCAGCAAAAAGGACCCTCCAACCCCTGAATAGTCTAAATCCAACAATTCTATGACTTAACGTACATACCAAAGTTCCATTAATAAAATGCATTCTTGAAAAGTTTAAGCACTAAAAATAGAACCATTCTTCAAGATCATGATGTAGGTAAAACCAATGTGAAAAATCAATCCTTGGGATAACTCTATCTTAGTCATCTCAGGCAAATCTCTATGCAGATAGTATCACAGACTATTACAAAACAATAGAAAACATTAATTTAATCCAACTAGTAAAGACCTAACTATAGACCTAAAAAATTCATACCTGCAGCACTTGTCACAAACAAACTTGTCCTCTGCATTCAAAGTCTGTGTCGAACTAAAATTTTTCAAACAGCTTGTTATTGAACTATTTTGTTCAATATCAAGGCTCAAGTTGAAAACAATAACATCAGCTCGTGATAATTTCATAATAAAAATAGATGAAAACAATAACATCAGCTCATGATATTTTCATAATAACAATAAACGAAAACAATAACATCAGCTCATTATCATTTCAGGACATGGCAATTTCATTGTTTTATAAACAGCACAAAAAACACAGATATCAAAAAGTGTCCATCGAATTTATAGTTAAATTACACCAACATAACAATTTTCCAAAACTAAAATTTAGGCTTATTCAGTTTGTAAAATTGAAACAAATAAGTTATAATCACTTTCAAGATAAACAAAAGATAGATCAATTAACAATAACAGGAGCCAAAAAAACCAATAACAGAACCTGCAAAATCTCCTACCAAGCCAATGCACAAATAAGCCAAACAAAGCAAACAACTCAAAGCTCAAATCCCCTGACATGAACTAGAAAAGAAAGAGAAATTTAGAAATACAAAAAGTGTAAAACACAGAATAATATAACAAGGTAGAAGAAAAAACAGAGTCCATAAATTTCTAAATGTACACAGCAGGGGTAAAGCATTCATCTTTTTGCATTTTTGCAAAGTTTCACCATTTCTTCATAGTTTACACATAAAGACAATGTTAATATTCTATCTCCTAATTGGCTTTTCTAGTACAACAGAGAAGAAAAGCTCATCCTCAAGTTTATTTGTCTTGGGTACCACTCTCCACCACAAGTCAAAATTGCATATTCAAGCTCTTAGTAGATAGTAGTCGTTAAACTTGTTATAATTACTTTTGTATGTTGTTTAATTAAGGATTCAAGACTATTTCTACCCTATATTCACACAGACGTCAACTTTTTTTTTCATAAGCCAAGAAAATTTTATTAAAGATGGCTGACAGAGGAGCCAAGATAAGACAAATACAACTGAGATCCACCCGACCACTTAAAAAACTGCAGCTAAAGACAAAAGAAGCTACACAAAAACTAGCATCCTCATATCAAAGAACACAAGGCCTATAATCAAGGAAAAGAACATGGCACCCCCTATAAAAAAATAGGACAGCAGAACCTCAAAAGACAAGACCAGAATATGGAAGCACAACAATCAAACAAATAAATATAAAACCAAAGAGTTTTGAGTGAGAACTAGGAACTGACCTTACTATGAATTAGAATCCAACCCCTCTCTTTGTGCTTTACAAAATCTTCAAAATCAAAGATTTGGGGGTTTGAAGCCATCTCTCACTTCTGTAACTGAATCAAATGTCAACAGGAATATAAGAAATGGCTTCAAAATGGATCATTTGAAATGGCAACTATTTGGAACAAAAGTTAGCAGCCGGCAACTAATTGAAAAAATTTACCAAATACTTTTATACTCTGTGGAAAAAATTCAATTCAGATTCCAGCAAAAATGTCAAGAACATAAGAAAAATATTGCAATTTCTGTATATAGATGGCTATTACGTTGGAAATAGAGATGGAGAGAGAGGAGCAAAAAATAAGGAAGCTGACTTAAGCTATGAGCTAAGCCTCTGTTTCTTGGGTACCACTCTCCACAACAAAGAGTTAAAAAAATTTTAAAAAGAAGCCAAATCTGTTTCTTAGTGCAGTATAGAACAGTGTTCAAGAGCAGGAGGATACTCGAACTAGATCGCATTTCAAGTTCATGAAGATTGAAATCCGAAGAAATTACATAAAAGAAATGGAAATTAAAACAAAAAGTAAGATCAGTGATTTATACCTTGTTTGAGCATTGCAGTAAGTTTCTTCAACTGTGTAGTAAGGTTTAAGGATTATTTAATGGTGAAGTAAAGAAAAAGGTAGGAGAAGTCAAGGGAAAAGATAATGAGATTTAGGGTTTCATCGGAGATTGGTAGAAAACCTGTTGGAGAGAGACTTGGGGCTTCTTTTAGGTAAATCAATTTCAGCAAATTATTTTCTAAAGGCTTTTACGAGATGGGTCTTAAGGGCAAAATAAAAAGTGGGATATATTCCCGCATATAGCTTGGCAATTAGGGACCGGATTTTTCAGTTTCAGGAACCGTAAATTTTTACCTTCCCTATTTTCGGGCCCAAAAATAAAATTGGATGAAAGGGAAAAATTTCGATCTCTATTATTATATTTTCAGGAACCGAAAATTTTTACCTTCGTTAATTTTGGTCACTAATGCCCCCTTTTTCTTGTAGTGTATTTACCTTTAGTAAAACTAGAAAGAAATTGGAATAATGGGATAATGTTGGCATGCCAATTAGGAAAATTTAGTAGTACTACACCTTAATGCGATTACCAGATTGAATGGCTCTAAGAGCTCTTTCGATGGATGTGATTGATTTGAGTTGTAGGTTGAATGGCTCGGAGAGCTTGATCCACACGTGCATATATATAAATATATTAAATGGTGGGTTGAATGGTTCTAAGAACTTGGTCCATATATATATGTATATGTGTGTGTGTCTGTAAATATATAGTTAATGGAAAAATTATGAATGTTCATAACGAGAAATAATGTTGAATAGATCGTATGGTTCCGAGAACTCAGTCTTGTATTTGATTCTCGTTTATCTAGCTCAGCATACACTTCCACTGTATTTGACCCTCGCAAGATCCAAGACCATTTCGAGGATTTTTACCAGGACCTCTTTGAGAAGCTTAGCAAGTATGGCGATATTGAGAGCTTGAATATCTGTGATAATCTCGCTGATCACATAGTCCTCTCTCTCTCTCTATCATTTCTCTTTCGTGTTTTATATGTCTATGGAGAAGTAACAAATTTACTTGCTTTTGTGTGTTTTGAATTTTTGAGCAGGTGGGTAATGTTTATGTTCAGTTCAGAGAAGAAGATCATGCTGTTAATACGCTACGTAATCTAAATGGAAGGTTTTATGCAGGTTATTCCTTTTTTCCCTTGTTTTGGCCTCTAGATTCCAGTTTATGTTCAATTGTTATATTTTAGGGGACGATAGTCTGTGTTTGATTGAATTAATTGGCTGACCTATTTCTGTAAGTTACTTCTGGCTGAATCTGTTGAACCTTTTGGCTTAATTATATTTTTATGATTTACTTGTCATCAATGGACGTTGCCCTTGTATGCTTATATGCGAAAGTTAATTTAGACAATTTAATCTATTTCTTTTAGGGTTTTTTTTTTAAATGTAAGAATTCAACCATAGTTTATCCTTCATTTGTTTTGATTGAAAGAAGCGGAAAATTTTCTCACGTGCTCGTATATAGAACTAGTTACTTTGTGCTCTTTTTAAATATGTTTTTACTTTTCATTTATTATTGTTGATTCAGAATGACCCGAATTTGGACCTAGCTTTCACAGTTCAAAATGTTCTCTTAATTATAGACTTGCATGGGTATCTTATTTCTTTTCATTCATGAATTGTCTATTCACATTGTGGCTTCTTGGTTCTTTTGAAATGGTCATAGCCTACATTGCTTTTTACATTAAATGTTCATATTTCTACTTTTAATTCTTGTCCTGGTAGGTGAAAATTTGTTGCCTTAGTTTTGGAGGCATTTAAATTTCATGCATATGCAGTATGTGATTTGTAACATGTTCTTATGGTATTAAAGCAATTATTCAAACTTAAATCTTATACTTTATGGCAATTAATTCAATATCTTCATTTCAATCTCTTCTTCTTTCTCCTTATAGTTCATTATTGTTTAAACTTGTGTCATATGAAGCCAGGGCATATTTTTGACATTTCATGAGACTCCAAATGTAATAGGCCAGCCAATCATGGTTGACTTCTGACCAAAAGATACTTATTTTTTAATATATAAAAATTAATTCTTTTTTTTTCAATTCGCTTTTTTAACGGGATGATATAACACGCAATATATTTATGCACCATATAATTCATATCAACAGATAAAAAATGCATATAAACTCCATTATTAACACTCACCTTATATTATATCTATACTGATAGTTCATACTTGAAATCATTAAAATGATTTTACTAACATGAAATCTATACTGGTTGTTAAACTTTTGCATTTTAAATAATGTGATTTAATATGCATGCAAAATTTTAAAAATATTGAATTATCCGAAATACTAGATTGTATTGTATTGTATTGTTTTGTACCGAAAGAATCGAAGAACCGTACCGAATTGTACCGAATTTTTGTAGAACCATACCGAATTGTTCCGAATTTTCAAGACAATTACAATACTTAATTTTTAAAATTCCTGAAATTTTAAGACAATATGGAGATTTATAAATTTCCGAATTGTACCGTACAATGTACACCCCTATTTGGCATGCCAGAAACACGGTGGACATATTTAGCATAAGCGCTAGGTTAAAGAATTGGTTCAACTGGATTTTTCTAACAAAAATATTTCAAACATTGATTTAAATATATTTATTGTATTTTAAAATATTATTTTTTAAAATATCAGATATTTACAACACGTTATAAGGTTTTCTTGGAAGACAAGGATTTAAAATTCACAATATTAAACAACCCACAAACCTTTTGATGACTTCTATGCAAAAGGACTGATTATTTTGAATTTAATCTAGTTAAGAATCGTATTATATATATTCAAATCAATTAATGATATTTTTATCAGAAAATCAATTAATAATTACTATGTCTTAATTAATTAAAAAAAAATTCAATTAAAGATAAAATGATAACTATCATAAAGGGATTCAAAGTTTTAATACCGTAAGAATAAAATTTTAGAAAATATACAACTTAAAATTATATTATTATTTTTTTTAAGATAACGCACAAGTTAAAACTTCTTTTTTTTCCAATTTGACCATAAAAATATTTTTTTATACTTTGTCTAGGAGCATATCCGCATTCAACAAATATTTAGAAAGTGTTTGGATATTTATTTATTTAAATTCAAATATTTAACTATAAATGTTAAAATGATAAAAACGTAACTTTAAGGGACGGGATGACAAAAATGTGCAAGTTCCAGTAGCTAGTTATATATTAGCCGATAAAATTTGCAAGTATTTTATAACACATTCGAACTTGAAAAAAGAATGCACATAATTTATTTTAATTAACAAAAAATCACGACATATGAGCTTTGAAATAAACATACTATTTCTAATTAATTATTAAATTATTTTATTGTTAAGAGAAAGAGAATAAAATGAAAAATAAAAAGAAATATGACTAATGAAATAAAAATAAAAAATGTCTAAAAAAACTTTAAAATTGAGAAAATTTGTTCCTGTCACCTCTTGAAATTTTCTCCATTGAACAATTTTATTTTGAAGATGCTAGGAAAGGGCTTGGTAACTATCATAAAGGGATTCAAAGTTTTAATACCGTAAGAATAAAATTTTAGAAAATATACAACTTAAAATTATATTATTATTATTTTTTAAGATAATGCACAAGTTAAAACTTCTTTTATCCAATTTGACCATAAAAGTATTTTTTATATTTTGTATAGGAGCAGATCCGCATTCAACAAATATTTAGAAAATGTTCAGATATTTATATATTTAAATTCAAATATTTAACTATAAGTGTTAAAATGGTAAAAACGTAACTTTAAGGGGCGGGACGACAAAAATGTGCAATTACTTGTAGCTAGTTATATATTAAGCCGATAAAATTTGCAAGTATTTTATAAAACATTCGAACTTGAAAAAAGAATGCACATAATTTATTTTAATTAACAAAAAATCACGACATATGAGCTTTGAAATAAACATACTATTTCTAATTAATTATTAAATTATTTTATTGTTAAGAGAAATAGAATAAAATGAAAAATAAAAAGAAATATGACTAATGAAATAAAAATAAAAAAAATGTCTAAAAAAACTTTAAAATTGAGAAAATTTGTTCCTGTCACCTCTTGAAATTTTCTCCATTGAACAATTTTATTTTGAAGATGCTAGGAAAGGGCTTGGTAACTATCATAAAGGGATTCAAAGTTTTAATACCGTAAGAATAAAATTTTAGAAAATATACAACTTAAAATTATATTATTATTATTATTTTTTAATATAACGCACAAGTTAAAACTTCTTTTATCCAATTTGACCATAAAAGTATTTGTTATACTTTGTATAGGATCAGATCCGCATTCAACAAATATTTAGAAAATGTTCAGATATTTATATATTTAAATTCAAATATTTAACTATAAGTGTTAAAATGGTAAAAACGTAACTTCAAGGGGCGGGACGACAAAAATGTGCAAGTTCCTTAAGCCGATAAAATTTGCAAGTATTTTATAAAACATTCGAACTTGAAAAAAAGAATGCATATAATTTATTTTAATTAACAAAAAATTCGACATATGAGCTTTGAAATAAACATACAATTTCTAATTAATTATTAAATTATTTTATTGTTAAGAGAAAGAGAATAAAATGAAAAATAAAAAGAAATATGACTAATGAAATAAAAATAAAAAAAATGTCTGAAAAAACTTTAAAATTGAGAAAATTTCACTACAAGAAAAAGGCTCATTAAAGACCACAGTTTATGGACGAGTTGATTTTCTGGTCCTTAAAAACATACCAATAAGGACCAGTTTTTTATATGGTCATTAGCTTTCAATTTAATCCGTATTATTTGTGAGGAACTAAAAACTAGTCCTAAAAGCTATTAACTTGTGGTCTTAAAAACTAAAAAAATTAGGCGGGATAAACCCGCGCTACTCCAGATTGAAACACATTTGCTCATTTATTTGCATTGTTTTTTTATTCCTAACAAAACTTCCTCTGCCTTAACAGATGGGTTTCACTCCATTTTCCTGATCTCTTTTCTTCTCTCCAGCCACCACCATCTAGCCTCTGTTTGCTATCCATTTTGCCCATTAGCTGCTGCCCGTAGTGGCTTTTCCCTCCCTCTCCACACGACGTCGACACCAGCAGCCCCTTTCTTGGCATGAACTAGTTTATCGCCCTTCCTTACGCGATCACTCACCGGAGCTTCACTGGTCTTCTCCTCCATGATCGGCAGCCAGGAGGTAACAATATCCATTTTTAGATCTAAAAGCTAAGAAAATTTCAGTAACATTGAGGATTAGGAATTAAATTTTCTTAATTTTCTTATCATTTATTTGGGAAATTTACCTAAAATTAAGTTAGATTACATGCTTATTTGTTATATTTAAGAATGTAAAAGGAAGTTATCTCATTTTTAATTGAAATATGAGAAGTGATCTGCTGCCATTCTAGTTTCTGTTTGGCTCTTTTTCGACTGTCTTCCTCTATCTCATTAGGTCTATTTTTCTGATCCTGCTCTAGTTTCTTCTATCCCATATCTAGGGCAGTGTTTTTCTTTCTTGCGTCTCCTTTTCTTTGGCTGGCTATTCAGTTGGTTTGTTTTACTGCTAAGAGGATTCATCTGCAGACTAGCAGCTGGTTGTTGATTTCTTTGTTCTTTGTTGACCATTCCTTCGAGAGTGAATCGGTATCTGTTTGCACTTGTTGTTTTTTTGGCTTTTTGAGTTTGGTTTTGTAGTTTGCTGTCATTGCTTCTGGTTTTGCTTGCTGCTCTCCTTTCACTTGCCAGAATGGGTGCTGAAGCTTTTGGTAATCTGGTTTGGCTTCTCTTACTAGGGGTTTATAGGGGTGATGGTTTTTTCTGTTCTTTTCTACTTAGGTTTCTGCTAAGGTTGTTACTGGTGCATCTGCTTAGTCTAACTCATCTTTGGTGTCTGTTATAGGCTCAAGACTGGGTGCTTAGATTTGGTTTTTTTATTGTCTGGCACTGTAATTGCTGCTTTAGCTCTTAGGCTTGGTTTTGTCTTCTTGGGCTATTTTTTAGGGATTTTTTCGCTGATTTAGATAAAACTAATTGAGGCTGCTAGGATATTCATTGAAATGATATTTATATAGATTTGTCCAAGCAATGATTGGGTAATAATGCAGGTATGAATTACACTACTAGATGATGACCTTTGGAAAGGCATCCCATTACACTATGTTGTTGTTTTTGCAGTTGTAGTTATGGTTTGATTAACTGGCTAAATAATGGAAAAAAATGGTTCACAAATTATGCAGGTCTTTTACACAAAGAGAAGTCCAAATTATGGTTCTTGTCTAATGAGAGCAGAGTGCAGACATTTTGTTGGTACAGTTGCAAGGTTTATTATTTAGTTTTGAATTTTTGATATTTTAGATGAAAAAAATTCAGATTAATAAATTTGCCTCCTGTCCGTTTATTTTAAATTTATGATCTTGTGATCCCCAATTTTATAGTTCTCCTAGTGGACTATTAAATTAGTTTCATTGCTAGTTTTGAGTGTAGCATCCTTTTGATGTTTTCTTTCCTTCATCATCTTTATGAGAATCATTAATTTATTATATGACACTTGCTGGGTTCTCTTTCTCTATCTACTCTTTGTCCAGCATCTTTATGAGAATCATTAATTTATTATTTGTACAAATGTTAAAATGTACTGCAGTTTTGAATCTATTTTATCTTCTTTCTGAATGAGAGGTTCATTGTTTACTAATCAGACCAACTTATGCTACATTTGTAACTGCAGTTGTGCTTAACTTGCTTTTGATTATAATTTTCATTTAATATCTAGGTAGCTGAGTAGTTTGCTATGTTTTAATCCCCTATTCTTAATTTATTTTCCTCTGATGGTTTTTATTGTTTATTCTTTGAAGCAATTGTGTTTCAAAATCATAAATTTGCAAATTTAATTTTGGTTACTTTGTTTCTCTTCAATTCTCTGTAGATAACATTTGAGGATGTATTTCTTGCTGAGGCTACCAACATTGAAGAATATGTGCAACAGGTAGATAAGTTTGAAAGTTTAAGGTTATTAATATTACTAATATGATATTTTTATTACTAAGTATGCTGCATTCCTACATATTTATATGATATTTTTATTTCATGACCTTTTTTCTTAATCTAAGAAGCTTTAACGATTATATGATGAAAGTTATGGAGGTTAAAGGACATAGATGCACATGGATTTGGGAATTTGACATTCTTAACTTTAAACAAATAAAGAAATCATGGTTGATGACTCGGTACGTTTAAATTTTCCTTTCCAAATTATGTCTATTTGAAATTTACTCAAGTTTTGCTGTGATGAAGTTTATGCAGGTGCTAAAAATTGTTTTTAAATTTCAATTTTTTTCTATTTTTTGCAATTCTTAGTTTCATTTATTTATCCTCTTTTTAACTACTTAGTTCATTAGTTTTATAAATTTTCTCACATTTGAGAGTATCGATGTATAGGGCATTACATGCCACAGTTGGCTTTTGATCAGTGAAATGTTTTTGTTTTTCCTGGTGCTACTATGCCTGACTTACTGCTATTTGTTGAAAAAAAAATTATTTTTCTTGTATTGGGTACTTATCGTGGTTCAATTCTAAAATATTGAGTATAAATGGATCTTATATTGTTTTGGAAATATGCTAATCATGAAGATTCATGTCAACAACTATGATAACATACAAATAAAGAAAAAACCAGGCTGGTCGTCTAGCTCAATTTTCAATGATAGAACTTGAGATTGTATCTGTTTAATGTTAGTTAATAGGTTTTTTTTTGCTCCAATTATTACTTGGATATATGCGCTGTAATATCTTTGTGTGCAACTTGCTATTTTAGACTGAACTTAGTTTTGATTTTGGCACTTCTTTTCTCTGTGGTGGATCAACTATATTTATATATGCTTACTGCTTGAATTACTATTATTTATATATGCTTACTGCTTGTATTACTATATGTATTTATGAGACATGAACTACAGTGGAAATCTTGTTCTTTTTACCATATTCCATTCTGTAGAAGCCAATCCATCACTTGATATTCCCTTGCCCATCCATTATTCTTGAAGCTTACTGCTTGTATTACTATATGTATTTATTACTATATGTAATACTGCCTCATGCTCACTTGTTGCTGCTACATATTTGAGTTTGGATAGTTGTTATTTCGTTTTAAATTTTTGTTGGTTCTGTTATGCAGCATATTGAAGACTTGACACAAGAAAAATTCTCATTGCAAAGAGCTCTTGAAGCTTCTCGTGCTTTGGTAGAGTCGTTGGCTGCAGAAAATTCATCATTGATAGATAATTATAATCAACAGGTAGTCTTCTAAAATTTGATTCTTGTGCCACTATGACTTAAACTTAGGGTAATTAAGGATGATTGGATGTTATATGTTTGCTTTCTTCTTTCAACATATTTTTACCTTTTAACCATCATATAATTTTTTAGAAGAAATATGCAATATGTCATGTCTAGATTGAATCTCTATGTAATGATGAGATAACAAAGTAATCCTTCTAAAGAATTTAAGGTTTGATATGGTACATAGTTTTTAAATATTATTTTTCATTTATTATCTTTTCAATTGAAAATATTTATGATACTCAGATTTTATATTGTTACATTTTTAAGGACCGGATTTCTGGTCCATATTTATTGTAATGATCAGGTGACTTACATTAAGGACGGTAAAGCCGGTCCTTAATACTCACTGGGACCTATTTTTATCCGGTCCCTAATGGTTTTACGGTCGTTATTATATTTTTGTGGACCATATATCTGGTCCTTATTAACTCTAATGAGCACGTGACTTACATTATTAAGGACAGGAAAACCGGTCCTTAATACTATTTAGGGACCGGTTTCTTATCCGGTCACTAAAAGTTTTAAGGACCGGTAGATATATCTCATCCTTAATTATCATTAGCGGCGGAGCCTATAAGGACGGGATAGTGACCGGTTTTTCCCGTCCTTATTAAGTTTTAGGGACCGGATTGGCACTTTTAAGGACCGGATTTCCCGTCCTTGAAAGCCTTTTTTCTTGTAGTGAATTTGTTCCTGTCACCTCTTGAAATTTTCTCCATTGAACAATTTTTATTTTGAAGATGCTAGGGAAGGACTTGGTAACTATCATAAAGGGATTCAAAGTTTTAATACCGCAAGAATAAAATTTTAGAAAATATAACACTTAAAATTATTTATATTTTTTTTAAGATAACTCACGAGTTAAAACTTCTTTTGTCGAATTTGACCATAAAAAAAATTTTTATACTTTGTCTAGGAGCAGATCCGCATTCAACAAATATTTAGAAAATAAATCATCAATAAACGGAATTGACTATGCTATAACTCTTTGACTGACATATTTTAAAAGTTTTCACAGACAATAATTAATTCGGGTTAATTTTATCTATGATTACTGAACTTTCGTCTAATCATCTAAAAATAACTGACTTATTTTTTAAGACTTAAATATCACTGAACTTATTACTATTTTGCAGAAAAGTTATCTTGACCGATTTTTAGCGATTATTATTGCTAGAATGCTGATTTGATATGTCACGTCATATGTCTGAATACACGTGACACGATTTATCAGCAGCCATGCACGTTGCCAGAAGAGGCCATATGTTTCCAAAAATATGACGTGGCGTGCTGATATATCGTGTGATATTATCTCTTTCGGTGATGTGAATATTGATGTGTTATACCACATGTATTCAGACATCTGGCATGCCATGTCACGTCAGTATTTCGGCAAAAATTATTATCGAAAATCGGTTAAGATTACTTTTCGTCAAAAATATAATAAGTTAATTGACATTTAAGTTACGAAAAATAAGTGAGTTATTTTTGAAAAATTAGGCGTAAGTCCAATAAATATAGATAAAATTGACTCGAATTAATTCGTAAATCGATCTATGAAACAGTTTAATGATACACCATATTTAATTACATATAAAATTACGTCGTTCCCCTCAATTAGTCAGTAATGCGTCTATATATATATATATATACCTAAATTAGGCAGTAAAGTGCTTACATCAGTGAAGATTCAAAGTAGACATGAGGCAAAGCATTTAACCTTTGATGGGCACCGGCACAGATAAAAGTCTACAGACTATTCATGATTAATTATTATTATTTTGTGAAAAATATATTACATCTTGAAAATAGGGATTAATTTTATCAGTATTTTGTTTTTAATTGAATGGTCACAAAATAAGATTTTTAATAGAAAAATATCTGATTTTGGAAAAATAGTTTTTTATAAAGCTAAAATTTTCATTATTTTGACATAATAACTTTGTTATTTTTTAATTGAGTTTGGAAATAATTTATGGTATTAATTTCATAATTATCTTTTAGGAATAAAATCAAGGATTTGGTGAAAATTGAGTCAAAATCAAGGTTGGAGCAAAAATCTAAAGATATATTTTTAAGATTCTATTTTTCTGATTTGAATGGGATTTTCTTGTATTTCAATTGATTTATTTTTATTTAATGGGATGGGATATGTTGCCCATTTTAACCCAGGGCTTTGCCCTTCTCTTTTCTGATAAATAGGAGGGCTTTGCAATAATTTAGACGTCTCGCTTTTTTTTTTCTTTTTTTTTTTTTGAATTTTAAGAATTGCTTCTTAATTTTATTGTTTTTGTTTCAAGCTATGAGTGGCTAAAATCCTTCTTCTAGTCAAAGTTATCAAAATTTGATTCAATAAAATTGTGAGAATTGTTTTTCAATTACTTTTCTCTTGAATATTTGGATATTTTATGTATTCTTGAAATTTTATTTGATTTAAATATTGACGTCTTATTTTTATTAAATAAATACTTATATTTGAATTTTTAAGCAATTCATGTTTATTAGATCCAATAAAGTAGAAAATCAATGCATTCGATGAAATTTAATGTTGAAATTGCATTTGTGAAAATATTCAATCCACCTTAAAGGATTCAATTCAAGTATTAGTGGGTGGAAATGGTGGCTCTTCTAATTTTTAAAGATGTTTACAATCGAAATCCCAAAAGCTAATTTAGAATTGATTGATTTAAAATATTTTTTTGCGGATCAATTTCCATCTAAATTACAATTAAGGAAAAATAGAGTATCAAAACTTAGTAATACCTATAATCATTTCATTTGAGAAAAAAAATTATATTTATATTCGATGATCAATTTAATGGAATCAATATTGAGATATATCTTGGCCGGAAATTTACTCATCATTTTCTTTACATGATAAATTTTGTATTTGCTTTATTTTCGATTATTAAATTGTTTACTCACAAAAAAAAAAGTCCCTTTTTTACTGTTCTAAAAATTTCAAATTATATAACCACCTTTGTGGATCTCGACCCTACGAACTATTTCTACAAAATTAAAGTTTTCAAGAGTAGAAAATTATTTTTCTTGATTTCGACACCTAACAAACTTTTGGCCCCATTGCTAGAGTTGGTGTCATTATTTTCTGAATTTATATTACCCGTACTTCTCGTGGAAGTGATTTTCAATTTGATCCTAAACTTGAAAAAAGCCATTAAACTCCAGAAAAAATCCATCTACTTCTTCTTTTACATTTGACCAGAATTCAATGTGCCAAAATTCTTTAAAGAACTCGAAATAAAGGCTAATGTTGAACAACCTTTACATAGAGCTACTAATCTGGATGTTAATTGATAATGATGAATTATATGATGTTTTTAGTATGTTTTTAGGTATTGAATTGAGTTAATTTTGTATTAATTGGGTTGAATTTGAGTTTAATTGGTTAATTTTATATTTTTGGGGATAATTGTAAATTTTGGTATTTTTCAGGGTTAATTTGCAAGAAAAATGATTTAATTGCAAAAGGACAAGAAGATTTGGGTGAAAACTGTGAAGTTGAAAAAATTGATGCGAGAAAGTGAGCGTCGAGTCCAGAAGGTTTTCACGTGACCACGTGAAATAGATGAAGAGAAAAACCCGTGGCCACGTGAAGATTGCACTAAGAAACCCATGGCTACGTGAGTATGTGAAGTAAATCTATCAATGGCCACGTGAAAGACAAGTGAATGAAAACCAAAGAGGAACCCATGCCCACATGTGAGGAACAAGAAGACTGACCCGTGGCCGTGTGTCCCTACAAGAAGACTTACCCGTGCCCACGTGTGGATCAACATAGGAAGAGGCGTGGCCACGCACAGGCTTCTCCCATTTAACGTTAGATTTTTCGATTTTTTCAATTCAAGGAGGATTTGTTTCCTGTTTTATTTCTGGAGTTTGAGAAGGATTCTACCACTGATTTCGCCTATAAATAGACAACTCTAACACCAAAGAAAGGGCATCAATTAGTAGGAATCAATTAGAAGAACCAGTAGAGTTTTTTAGTTTTAGTTTTATTTTTTTTCTAGTTTTTCTGTTTTTATTTTTCTTTTCAACTTTGTTTTAGTTTTTAAATATGTTTAGCAAATAGTTTTTCTTCTTTTGCTAATGGATTCTTGAAAACTTATATTTTCATTGTTATGACTTTATTTTGAGCTTTATTTCAATATCGGTTGATTATTTCTTGGTTTTAAGCATATTATTATCTTTGATTGTGTTAAGATTAATTATTGATTTATTGAGTAAATAACTAAAAATTGCTTTTGACATAGTTAATGATTTGCATGTTCTTAGGTTAACTCTTTAATATTTATGCATGATTATTATCCAAAATATGAGATAATTATGTGTTAATTTTATTGATTAATACTAAGAGAGGAAGAACTAAGAATAAATTGGAGTTAAATTACTTGAAAAAGACTTCAATAAATATTTAGGAAGTTAAAACTAGATTTTCATGCTAAGTATTAGATTTGTCTATGAGTTTAATACTAAGAATGATATACTTGAATAAAGATATCTTGCTTTATTACTAGTTTTTTCATAATCAATTGTGTTTATATTGAATTTAAGTCATTACAATGAAATTTAAGGTGGATAGTTCCTTTAACAAGAGAATTTCAGTTATTGTTTTGTTTTTAATTCATGTTAGTTTAATTTTAGTTTTTATTTTGTTCCATTGTTTATTTAATTTAATTTTTCCTTTAAATAAAGAACAATTGGGAAATAATCTTGGATTAATTTAATTCATACATAGATATTATTCTTAACAATTCATGTTTCTTTGGATATGATATTTGGGGTCTTAATCTATATTTTCCTGTATTACTAGCCGATTTAGTACACTTGCTAGACACCGATCAAGTTTTTGGCGCCGTTGCTGGGGAACAAAGGTGTTGTTTATTTAATATCTTTGATTAAAGTTGGTCTGAGATTTTTATTTTTGAGTTGGTGATTATTCTTTGCAGGAACAATTCTAGAAATTTTTCACGATGATGCAAAATGAGATTCAAGATTATGAATTGTTTCTTTTGAAACAACAAATGAATGATCTAGTAAGAGAAAGAGAGGAGATAAAATGATTGCGTGCACAATCACAAAATCCTTATTCATCACCATCAATTGCTGAAGAGTCTTATTCTTTTTGGACTTTAAGAGCACAATTGGAAGAATTGAAGAGAGAAAATCAAGAACTGCGATATTCAAAAGAAGCCTATAGCTCTGAAAATCAACGTCTTCATAACCTGCTTATAGGTAAGGACAAGCAATTTTGTGCTGCAAAAGAAAAATTGAGGGCCACACAAGAGGCTATTATCTCCGAAACTGAAGATATTTATGACTTACTTATAAGAAAGGAAAGAGAATTTTATGCTGAAAAAGAGGAGTGGAAGGCTACATTAAGGGCTCAAGAGGAAAAGTTTAGAATTCAAGAAGAGAAAATAAAGGCTCAAGAGGAGTCAATTAAAAGTTAAGAAAATTTATTAAGGGATAAAGAGCATGGAATTGAAAAGTTGAAATCTAAGCCAGAACTTTTGAGCACTCAAGGTGATGATGGTAAGGAAAAGGAACCAAATCATTCATTTATGGAGGATAAGGAACAAGAGGAGCAATTAATATTTGAGGATAAGTCATGTGTTTATTTAGAAGGTGTAAGATCTCTTGTAGAGAATTTATCACCAAAGGAGCAAGAAAGGAAAAATTTTCAGGTGGAGACACTGGATTCAGTCCGCTTGAAGGATTTATTTAGGCTAGAAGAGCCGGTAGAGTTCGTTATAAATGGGCCAAAGGAGGAGTCATATTTTATTGAAGATATAGAGTTTTCAGCTTTGATAAACTATGACAAGTTTCTTCTACTAATAGGAGAAAATGAAGAGCAAAGTCCGGCGAGACCTATATTTGGATCACAAGCTCGACCTTCTGAGAGTAACATGAGTCGAGCTGGGACTCAATAAACCAAAACTTCTTCTCTAACTCTTCTCTTTAATTTTCATCAATTTTTTTATGATTTATGTTTTGCATTTTATTTTCAATAATTTGTTTTGCCATTTTTTTTAGTTTAAAGTTTAATGCATGTTTGTTATTTGTTTGTGTCTTTTAATTCATGAGCAAGATTTGGGTTTGAAAAAAAAAGCTACTTCTAATGATTTTTTTTTGCTTTATGATTAAATTTGGATTAGTAAGTGCTTTTAAAGGAATTAAAAAGCTAATATGATTTTTGAGGTAAGTGAAATTGAACTTATCAACGATTTATGAGTTGGTTAGATATGAGTTTGATTTTAATTGCATAAAGCTTCATGAACTTTGCATATGTTGAGTTAGGAGTGGACTTCAAATGGAGTTGAATTAATTGATAGACGTGCATATTGTTGGCATAATTCAATTGGAGCTTGATAAGAAGGAAAAGGCATAATTGAGTGAGTATGAGTGAAGTTGTAATTGGTTTATATGGTTCAAAAATCAAATTTGATGAAGTTTTAGCAAAAATTGATTCAATTTTGATTTACATGAGTAAACGACTGTTTCCTATGCACGGCCACGTGAAAAATCTAGCCCGTTGTTGCATGCCCATGCATGAAGGTTCTGTTTGGCATAGAGTAAGCTAGATTTTTGCTGAAACACAAACAAACAGCAAGCTATTTCAAGGTAAACTTTCACCCGCACCCATGTGAGGATTTCTCCTTGTACATCACGTGGCCACGCATGGAAAATCTGCCTGGAGTTATCAATTTGCATGCCCACGTGTTTTTCTTTGCTAGCACATGCACGCCCACGCAAGAAAACACTGCCTTTCTCGCCCAACAGCATGTGCACCCACGTGCCCATATGCCTTTGCCCTTACGCGCGTATAGAAGAATTCCCATTTGTGCGGCCACGAGTCTGGTTTCACCAAGATATGTGCGCCCACGGTCCTTTTATTTTGCTCCACCACCCTCGCTCATTCACTCACATACTCACTCAAGCACACAACTTATAATTTAAATTCATTTTTTCCATTATTTCCATCCTTGTTGATTCAAGTATGCACACTATCACTTGTTCATTATTGCACTTTACATGTGTTTATTTCTTGCATTAATATTGAATAACCAAGTACTTATATAATTGCTCAGAATTTGATTTGTTTCAGGGATCCAGAATAAGGTTTTGTGTAGAAAATTTTTATAGAGTTTCTTGTTGCTTCAAAGCTTCAAGGGGCGCTGCCCCTCAGGAACCCCATAAGGGGCGTTGGCCCTTAATCCCGCTCACTAACCGACTAGCGGACCGCCGTGTTATCTAATCCTAACGCCTTAAATTTTATTCAAGTCATTACCTTACAGTTTTGCTACATCATTTTTTTATATATACATTTAATTGAGCATAATATGGATGACTTGATTTTCATTAATATCTTTATGATGCATGACATGGGTAATTAGGACTTTTGTGATGAAACATATTGCACTTCATTTGCATGAAACATATTTGAGCTTAATTCAAATAAATTGGCATAGGTTTCATTAGTGTTAAATATAAGTTTGCTTAGAGATTGATTTTCAGTTATGCATTGCATTTAATCTTAGCCACTTATTGTTTGACATTGAACTTCATTATTGGCTTTATATAGGTTGAGTTTGTATTTATAATTGGCTTATTTTATTTTGTGCTTACCATGACCAATTAAAATCTTTCTCTTCCCTTTATTTAAGCCCAACCATCACCAATTCACTTTAAACTTGAGATTATGCACTGTCCATCTTGTACCATATAGATAGTATACATTGAGCATTAGATTTGTCTATGAGTTTAATACTAAGAATGATATACTTGAATAAAGATATCTTGCTTTATTACTAGTTTTTCCATAATCATTGGTGTTTATATTGAATTTAAGTCATTACAATGAAAGTTAAGGTGGATAGTTCCTTTAGCAAGAGAATTTCAGTTATTGTTTTGTTTTTAATTTATGTTAGTTTAATTTTAGTTTTTATTTTGTTTCATTGTTTATTTAATTTAATTTTTCCTTTAAATCAAGAACAATTGGAAAATAATCTTGGATTAATTTAATTCATACATAGATATTATTCTTAACAATTCATGTTTCTTTGGATATGATATTTGGGGTCTTAATCTATATTTTCCTGTATTACTAGCCAATTTAGTACACTTGCTAGACACCGATCAAGTTTTTGGCGCCGTTGCTGGGGAACAAAGGTGTTGTTTATTTAATATCTTTGATTAAAGTTGGTCTGAGATTTTTATTTTTGAGTTGGTGATTATTCTTTGCAGGAACAATTCTAGAAATTTTTCACGATGATGCAAAATGAGATTCAAGATTATGAATTGTTTCTTTTGAAACAACAAATGAATGATCTAGTAAGAGAAAGAGAGGAGATAAAATGATTGCGTGCACAATCACAAAATCCTTATTCATCACCATCAATTGCTGAAGAGTCTTATTCTTTTTGGACTTTAAGAGCACAATTGGAAGAATTGAAGAGAGAAAATCAAGAACTGCGATATTCAAAAGAAGCCTATAGCTCTGAAAATCAACGTCTTCATAACCTGCTTATAGGTAAGGACAAGCAATTTTGTGCTGCAAAAGAAAAATTGAGGGCCACACAAGAGGCTATTATCTCCGAAACTGAAGATATTTATGACTTACTTATAAGAAAGGAAAGAGAATTTTATGCTGAAAAAGAGGAGTGGAAGGCTACATTAAGGGCTCAAGAGGAAAAGTTTAGAATTCAAGAAGAGAAAATAAAGGCTCAAGAGGAGTCAATTAAAAGTTAAGAAAATTTATTAAGGGATAAAGAGCATGGAATTGAAAAGTTGAAATCTAAGCCAGAACTTTTGAGCACTCAAGGTGATGATGGTAAGGAAAAGGAACCAAATCATTCATTTATGGAGGATAAGGAACAAGAGGAGCAATTAATATTTGAGGATAAGTCATGTGTTTATTTAGAAGGTGTAAGATCTCTTGTAGAGAATTTATCACCAAAGGAGCAAGAAAGGAAAAATTTTCAGGTGGAGACACTGGATTCAGTCCGCTTGAAGGATTTATTTAGGCTAGAAGAGCCGGTAGAGTTCGTTATAAATGGGCCAAAGGAGGAGTCATATTTTATTGAAGATATAGAGTTTTCAGCTTTGATAAACTATGACAAGTTTCTTCTACTAATAGGAGAAAATGAAGAGCAAAGTCCGGCGAGACCTATATTTGGATCACAAGCTCGACCTTCTGAGAGTAACATGAGTCGAGCTGGGACTCAATAAACCAAAACTTCTTCTCTAACTCTTCTCTTTAATTTTCATCAATTTTTTTATGATTTATGTTTTGCATTTTATTTTCAATAATTTGTTTTGCCATTTTTTTTTAGTTTAAAGTTTAATGCATGTTTGTTATTTGTTTGTGTCTTTTAATTCATGAGCAAGATTTGGGTTTGAAAAAAAAAGCTACTTCTAATGATTTTTTTTTGCTTTATGATTAAATTTGGATTAGTAAGTGCTTTTAAAGGAATTAAAAAGCTAATATGATTTTTGAGGTAAGTGAAATTGAACTTATCAACGATTTATGAGTTGGTTAGATATGAGTTTGATTTTAATTGCATAAAGCTTCATGAACTTTGCATATGTTGAGTTAGGAGTGGACTTCAAATGGAGTTGAATTAATTGATAAACGTGCATATTGTTGGCATAATTCAATTGGAGCTTGATAAGAAGGAAAAGGCATAATTGAGTGAGTATGAGTGAAGTTGTAATTGGTTTATATGGTTCAAAAATCAAATTTGATGAAGTTTTAGCAAAAATTGATTCAATTTTGATTTACATGAGTAAACGATTAATATTATTAAGTGATTGATTAAAATAGGTTAAAAAGGAATTAAGGTGAATAACATTTAATTTTGTGCTTTAATGTGCAGAAAAATGGAGCTCGAGAATACAGCGGCCACTACTGTTTCCTATGCACGGCCACGTGAAAAATCTAGCCCGTTGTTGCATGCCCATGCATGAAGGTTCTGTTTGGCATAGAGTAAGCTAGATTTTTGCTGAAACACAAACAAACAGCAAGCTATTTCAAGGTAAACTTTCACCCGCACCCATGTGAGGATTTCTCCTTGTACATCACGTGGCCACGCATGGAAAATCTGCCTGGAGTTATCAATTTGCATGCCCACGTGTTTTTCTTTGCTAGCACATGCACGCCCACGCAAGAAAACACTGCCTTTCTCGCCCAACAGCATGTGCACCCACGTGCCCATATGCCTTTGCCCTTACGCGCGTATAGAAGAATTCCCATTTGTGCGGCCACGAGTCTGGTTTCACCAAGATATGTGCGCCCACGGTCCTTTTATTTTGCTCCACCACCCTCGCTCATTCACTCACATACTCACTCAAGCACACAACTTATAATTTAAATTCATTTTTTCCATTATTTCCATCCTTGTTGATTCAAGTATGCACACTATCACTTGTTCATTATTGCACTTTACATGTGTTTATTTCTTGCATTAATATTGAATAACCAAGTACTTATATAATTGCTCAGAATTTGATTTGTTTCAGGGATCCAGAATAAGGTTTTGTGTAGAAAATTTTTATAGAGTTTCTTGTTGCTTCAAAGCTTCAAGGGGCGCTGCCCCTCAGGAACCCCATAAGGGGCGTTGGCCCTTAATCCCGCTCACTAACCGACTAGCGGACCGCCGTGTTATCTAATCCTAACGCCTTAAATTTTATTCAAGTCATTACCTTACAGTTTTGCTACATCATTTTTTTATATATACATTTAATTGAGCATAATATGGATGACTTGATTTTCATTAATATCTTTATGATGCATGACATGGGTAATTAGGACTTTTGTGATGAAACATATTGCACTTCATTTGCATGAAACATATTTGAGCTTAATTCAAATAAATTGGCATAGGTTTCATTAGTGTTAAATATAAGTTTGCTTAGAGATTGATTTTCAGTTATGCATTGCATTTAATCTTAGCCACTTATTGTTTGACATTGAACTTCATTATTGGCTTTATATAGGTTGAGTTTGTATTTATAATTGGCTTATTTTATTTTGTGCTTACCATGACCAATTAAAATCTTTCTCTTCCCTTTATTTAAGCCCAACCATCACCAATTCACTTTAAACTTGAGATTATGCACTGTCCATCTTGTACCATATAGATAGTATACATTGAGCATTAGATTTGTCTATGAGTTTAATACTAAGAATGATATACTTGAATAAAGATATCTTGCTTTATTACTAGTTTTTCCATAATCATTGGTGTTTATATTGAATTTAAGTCATTACAATGAAAGTTAAGGTGGATAGTTCCTTTAGCAAGAGAATTTCAGTTATTGTTTTGTTTTTAATTTATGTTAGTTTAATTTTAGTTTTTATTTTGTTTCATTGTTTATTTAATTTAATTTTTCCTTTAAATCAAGAACAATTGGAAAATAATCTCGGATTAATTTAATTCATACATAGATATTATCCTTAGCAATCCATGTTCCCTTGGGTACGATATTTGGGGTCTTAATCTATATTTTTCTGTATTACTAGCTGATCTAGTACACTTGATAAACACCGGTCATTAATCAACAACCTTTGTCCATTGAATTAACACATACTGAGGCAAACTTTGAATTAAAATTTGGCTTGATTCACTTACTTCCTACTTTTCGTAGACTTGGAGGTGAAGATCCACACAAGCATTTTAAATAATTTTATATAGTTTGTTCTAGCATGAGACCACAAGGCATGATGTAGACCAAATCAAAAGGTGTACTTTTATGTTCTTTTTGATGGATAAAGCAAAGGACTAGTTATATTATTTACCTTCGGTATCCATCACGACTTGAAATGAATTAAAGAGACGATTTCTTGAAAAAAAATTTCTTGCTTCTAGAGCTATTAATATTAGAAAAGAAAAAAATTTTCCAATGTAATGGAGAAACTTTCTATGAATATTGGGAGCGATTCAATTAGCTTTGTTTAAGCTATCCTTATTATCAAATATTTGACACTCTTTTAATTTGGTATTTCTATAAAGGTCTATTATTGGCAGATCAAAATATGAGAGATGCTTCAAGTGATGAAGCCTTGATGGATAAAACACTTACCCAAGCAAAGGAATTAATTTCAAAAGTGGCTGCCAAGACTTAACAATTTGACATTCGACAAGAAGCACCAACCAAGAACGTTAATGAGGCAAGTATTAATTCATACAATTGAACATTCTCTTAAAAAGTTGACTTCTCTTGTGCAAAAAAATATTATAGGAAATCATCAACAAGTCGAGGCTTACCTAAGTTGGAATTGAAGATTTTTCCTAAACATCTGAAATATGCCTATTTGGGTGACAATCAAATACTTTTTGTGATAATTTCAAGTAAGTTGGCATCTTTTGAAGAGGAAAATTTGGTTAGAGTCTATAGAGAATATAAAAAAATCCATTGGATGGACAATTGCAGACATTAAATGCATCAGCCCTTCCATATGTATGCACAGGATTTTGCTAGAAGATGGTCACAAACCTATAAATGAAGCTCAGTGTAGACTTAATCAACCAATGATAAAAGTAGTCAAAAAGGAAGTTATAAAATTTATTTGATGCATGCATGATCTTTGCAATTTCTAATAGCAAATGGATAAGTGTGGTTTAGGTGTTTCCCAAAAAAAAAACTAGTTTTACAGTGGTAAAGAACAATGTTCTAACCTGTATACAAAATGAATGGAGAGTTTGTATAGATTATAGAAAATTGAATTCTTCTACCATTATGGATTATTTTTCATTGCATATCATTAATCAAATGCTAGAAAGATTGGTTAGTCACTCTCATTATTGTTGTCTTGATGGTTATTCAGGTTTCAATCAAGTTCTTGTAGCACTTGAAGATTAGGAAAAGACAACATTCACATGCCCTTTTGGTATATTCGCCTACTGTTGTGTGCCATTTGGTCTATATAATGCTCCTATTATATTTCAAAGATGTATGGTTAGTATTTTCTTTAATTATGTAAAAAAGATCATATAAGTATTTATAGATAACTTTACTATCTATGGTAATTTGTTAAAAGATTGACTATAAAATCTAACTAAAGTGTTAAAAAGATGTATTGAAAAAAATTTGGAGTTAAATTATGGAAAATATCACTTCATGGTAGATCAAGGTCTAATACTAGGTCATATAGTATCATCAAAAGGAATTTAGGTTAATAAATCTAAAATTGACTTAATTAAATCTTTATCTTATCCCACCTCTGTGAGGGAAGTGCATTCATTTCTTGGTCAAGCAGTGGGGGTAAGCATGTACCGGTTAACCGGTCCATTAACAATTTTATTAATTAGTCCATTAATTTCGATTAACCGCTCTATCGATTTCGGTTTTTAACCAATTTTTTCGGACTAATTTATTAGTTAACCAATAAAAAAAGTTTAATATATAAATTTAATAAATTATACAATTTGTAATACGAGTTTTAATAGTTGAAAATGAAAAAAATACAAATTATATGACCTAGTATTATATCTAGGATGATCCACATCCAACCCTATACCCAAACATTGGACTAAATGCCAAAGTGTCCTATTCGCCGGTAGCTTATGCCAAATTAATAAGTGGTGAATTTCCTTTAATTAATTACCAAATATCCTTTTATTAACTTTATGTAATAAATTAGAGCTCTTAAGTCACATTATCTCCATCACGACATATTTACTATTTTTTTTTGTCGTTATACTGAAAAATTTAAGGAAAATTGAGCAGCATAAAAACTATATTTTAATACTGCCCTCTTGCAAATTTGAAGAATTTACACTCCCAATAACTTAATTATTCCATCAACCGCCAATAGATAATCTAGTTCTATATGTAACCATAATTATCCATAATTCAATCATATCTCCAATCCATCATACATAATATACACATGATAATGCACCCTTCATTCACAAATAATAATTTACATTACAACCTATGGAATACATATTACAAACAAAAAGGATGACAAAAAAATAATTACAACCAAAATAAGTACATTTATTTCAAAAATTCTTCTTATATGTACATGATTGCATATTGTTCATTCCATAATCTTCTGTTCACTTCATTTTTTATCCCCTGCGTGCAGTAAATAAACCATACGTTAAGTATATTGAATATGTAGTGGTTGATACACTACTAAACTATTTCATACATATGTGTGTGTGTGTGTGCACACACACACACACACACACATATATATATACATATATGTATGTATGTATGTACGTATGTATGTATGTATGTATGTATGTATGTATATGTACATATATGTATATATATATGTGTGTGTACATATACATATATATGTATATGTATACACCTATATATATATATATATATATATATATATATAGCCACAGAGTGGGATTGCCTCAAGGTATAGCCATATATTGGGATTGCCTTCAGGTCAGGGGTATGGCCGTAGAAATGGAATCTCCTTTAAACCAAGAAACACACCACAAGCTTGCGTTGTTCACTAACCAAGCCCTCTTAAGAGGCAAACGTAGAGACTGCCTCCTCAGGTAAGTCTCTCTTTCCTACTCTGAACTTTGGTTCGCCTAGACTCCTGCATACACTAGCCTCTCTAAAGTTGGGGGCAACTGTAAGCATCGGGTCTAAAGGAGGCCTATGTCATGGTTGCCTGATGAGGAAAATTGCTCATCTAAAAGACCAACAGATTGAGGATGACAGACTCTTGGTAGTATTAAAATTATTTTTTAAAGCTTTTCTCGAAAACATCCCGAGCTTGGTCTGTGTGTTTAAGTGGCCCAAGGCAGGCAAATGATGAGTATACCCTAATAGAGAACTTGAAAGTCGTATTGGGAGCATATAAAGACCTTGTGCATTACGCATTTATGGCTCGCGCGCCATACGGTCAAAGAATATGCTTCATTTGGCTTTAAAGTAAGCACCTTACCTTTTTTGGAATGCACAGCCTTGCACAAGGGAGTGTACAACCATGCACTTCAAAGAATCTTGCCTTTTTAGGCAAGTTGGCCAACTTTTGAGGTGTACAGCCATGCAAACCAAAGGCACGACCGTACACTCAAAAAGGTGGTGGGCTTCCCTTGGAGGCAAGTGGGCAGGTGGGCGGCACCGCTGGAGTGTACAGCCGTGCAAACCTATTGCATGCCCATACACTCCTCATTTATAAAGCCACTCTGACCCTTTACTAAAGGTTGGCTTTTTGGATGGATTCATAAGTTTCAGTTAGAAAAATAACTTCCAAAAAGAACTTTCTAAGCTAAAAAGTGAACTTTTGGCACTTAGCCTTTTTTTTTAATTTTTGGTTATTTTTTTAGATATTTTCAATACCATAAAGAGTTTGTGAATCCGACATTCGACAGTCTAATCGAGTAAGTACACCAAAGGTAGTATAAAAGGCCTTTCTTGGTGTTTTCATAACTATAATAATAGTTTTTGTCATTCTTTTCATCTTTTAGTTTTTATTATATATTAATTTTTGTTAGATTCAAGTTGCGAAACCCTTTAAAAAGGGTATATTACCGTGTGATAGAAATTATTAGGTTATCCCTTGTAATTTTTATTTTTTTATCTCTCTCAAAATCATTTTTTTACCAAAATAAAACTCGATTTAAAAACTTTTCTTTGTATTTAACTGTTCCTTTTTGTCCCCTTTTGGATCTACTGTTGACAAGAAATATGTCTTAAAAGAAAAAAAAGAACTCACTGTTATCAGGTTGATACGGCCGTGTACTGTTTGATGCGTACTCGCGCGTCAAATAATGCATAGCCCATAATGTGTTTTCTTGCTTTTAAGGCTAATGAGTCTATCGCATGTCGTCAAGTGCGCTCACATGCATTTTTTGACATGCGTGTCAGATCCTTATTTTTCTATTTTATTTTATCATTTTCATACCTTTGGGTTCAAATTAATTTTATGTATGTTTCTTTTGTGTTTTCTATTATCATTATTATTTTTGTTGTCATTATCACCGTTATTATAATTGCTTCGGAGGAATAAAGCTTTTTTCGCCAAAATAATCAGGAAAGCGCTCCAGGTAAGTCCACTATTCTTTCTCTTTACTGTAAAAATTCTTTTTCGATCGCAAATAAAAAATGTAATGAAGAATATTTATAGTAAATAATTGGGGATTTCATTAATAAAATCTAACCAATGTCCGCTTTTTGCCTAGGAAATTCACATGTAAAAAAATCAGCTTTTAATAATGTAAATGATTTTTGTATATAATTAAATAATACAAGATATTTCTTAAATAAAACTTGCACTGGCAAGTTCCTGCCTTCAAGATCTCGCAATGAAATGTTTCTTCAATAACCCACATGCGAGGGCTAAAGTCCTTACCTAAAAAGGTCACAATGAATTGCCCAGCTTATAAGTGCCTTTATAGCTTTATCCAGTACCATGATTTATTGCTTTCTTATGTGATTGGATACACCTTTAATTTTTATATTCGCGCTATTCTTGTATGAAAGAAAAGGGATAACACAATTAATTTGAAAGCCGCTGTGTCACATTTGTCAAGGATAAAAATAAGAGTGGAATTCCGAACCCTCTCTAGATTTTTGGCCTTGCAAGGTCGGAACACCCTTCTTTTCCAATGTCTTATTGGGTGGCGACTCCTTATTATTCAGCCTTATAGTGCCCAACTAGATGCCTCCTGGTCATCAGCTGCTAGTGATGAGATAGGGACACCTTGATATGCCATGTCACACCTTTCGAAGTTTATGATACGGCAAGTTGAGTTGAGTCTCTCTCCCATCACGAAGCAATCGTCGGCCTGGACGGGTAACTTCAACCTGGTTCTGGCCCTAAAAGTGGGATCGAACCTCTCAAAATTAGAAGTTTCCTCACTTGAACTCGATGATCCCTTGATTCCGGGAGTGAAACCAGGTGTCGGTGATTCGGAGGAAGGAGCAGCTTCGACCCCGCAAGAAGGAAGTGTGCATCACAGTACGTGTATATATATATATATATATATATATATATATATATATATATATATATATATATATATATATATATATATATATATATATATATATATATATGTATATATATGTATACACACACACACACACATATATGTATGTATGTATGTATGTATGTATGTGTGTGTGTGTGTACATATATATATATATATATATATACATACATACATGTCTTGGTCATGTGAGCTTTCACAAGCTAAAAGTGATGATGAACAAGTCAATGCTTAAATCCACAACAAAATAGAGTGGATGATAGAAAAAATTGGCATCTTGTAGAGATATGTCGAAGCATGTTACATGCTAGAAATATACACCTAAATTTTAGGTAGAATGTATGAAACTGTAGCTTATGTAATCAACTTATTACCTTAAGTAAGACTTGGGTTTATCTCACCTTTTTAAATGCTATGGCAGATGAAATCCACAGTAAGTTATTTCAAAGTGTTTGGTTGTGTTTGCGATGTGTTTGTACCAGGAGAATTACATAGCAAACTAGACATGAAAGCTATTCAATGCATCTTTGTAGGTTATAGTAATGGAAGATAGAGATGTTGTGACCCCACAAATGGTAAATGCTAAACTTAAAGGAATGTAGTATTTGATGAAGCATCTTTTTGGTGGTCACCACAAGAGGTAGTACTTCTAGACTCAAAAGAGGTATGAGAGAAGTCATATAAGAAGCTAATTATAGAAGATAATTCCAATATTGAAGTTATAGAGGATTTATATCCAGAAGATAAAGAAACATCAAGATAAGCTGCATGCCTATGCAAACTAGAATGCATCAAAAAATCATCAAAGATTCTCGACTAGGTCAACAAGAAGTTAATGATGAGGAATTACTTTTATGACGATCGATAAGAAGTCATAGGCCAAATCCAAAGTATGTAAATGCTGCTGTTGTTGAAGAAAAAGAGCCAACAACCCTTAAGAAAGCAAATTAGAAAGCTAAATGGAGAAAAGATATGGAGGAAGAGTTACAAGCATTGAAAGAAAATCAAATTTGGGACTTAGTATCAATGTCACAAGATGTGAAACCCATATTATGTAAAAGGGTTTACAAGATAAAAACTCATACAGATGGCTCAATTGAGAGATATAAAGCATGGGTAGTGTGTGTGTGTGTGTGTATATATATATATATTATGTTGAAACATTTAGTCCAGTTGCAAAGATAACTACTGTTTGTGTTTTACTAGCACTAGAATCAAGCAAGTCATGGAAGTTCTGGTAGCTAGACGTGAAGAATGTTTTTCTTCATAGAGAGGAGATCGAGATTATACATGGAGCAACCAAAATGGTTTGAGGATAAGACTTATCCTAAACATATTTGCAAGTTCCAGAAAGCTCTTTATGGTTTAAAGTAAGAACCTAGAGGATGGTATGTATAGATTGGTGAATTCTTAGTTCAAAGTGGTTATTTTCTTACCCGTACAAACTCAAGCCTCTTCGTTAATTAAATCATATGGTGGTAATCTAGAAATTGTACTAATTTACGTGAATGACCTAATAATTGACGGAGACAAAGAAGATGAGATTCGTCGGACTAGAGAGAACTTATTAGTGTGGTTTATTGAACAAGCTTGGAGAGTTAAATCAATTTCTTTGACTTGAAATTGACTACAAGAAGGAGGTTTTATTTCTTTGTCAACAAAAATATGCAAAGGATTTATTGCACAAGTTTCGAATGGTTGAATGCAAACCTATTTCAACTCCTAGGGAACCAAATGTCAAGTTTTGTTATGAAGGGAAAGACTTAAAAAGATACGATGGGTCAATTTTATCTATGCTCACTGGACTTATGCCTAATCGTCCAAAAGTAACTGACTTATTTTTTATGACTTAAATATCACTAAACTTATCACATTTTTTGCAAAAAAGTCATCTTGACCGATTTTTGGCAATTATTCTTACTGGAATGATGATGTGGCACGTCATGTCATATACCTGGATACATGTGGCATAACACATCAGCAGGCACGTCAAAAGAGGCCAAATGTGTCCAAAAATATAAATTGGCTTGCTGACGTGTTGTGTGATATGACCTCTTTTGGTAACGTGGCTGCTGACATGTCATGCCATGTGTGTTCAAGCATATGGCGTGGCATGTCACATCAGCATTCCGGCAAGTATTATCGCTAAAAACCAGTTAAGATGACTTTTCTGTAAAAATGTGATAAGTTCAGTGATATTTAAGTTACAAAAAATAAGTCAGTTACTTTTGGGCGATTAGGTATAAGTCCAGTGACCACGGGTGAAATCGACTCAAGATACGCCTATACATCAACAACTAGTTAGGAACCTAGTTTATCCAACATTAATAAGGCTTGATATTGCATTTGTAGTTGGCATCGTTAGTATATTCATGCAAAATCCAAAGAGGCCCTATCTTGAAGCAGTTTGACGAATCTAGTGATATGTGAAAGGGACAACTAAATATGGGCTCTAGTTTGCTATTGTGATGTCCATTATACAGGTGATCGCGACACAAGAAGGTTAACTACCATATACATATTTAAACATGGAACAAGAGCAGTCTCTTGGTGTAGTCAAAGACAACTGAATGGTGTCATCATCAACAACTGAATGTCGAGTAACATCGATGGCCGCACAAGAAAGCACTTGACCTAAGCAACTGATGAAAGATCTTTACATCCAATTCAGTATACTGGTCAATTGCATAGCAATAATCAATCTACATCAAGCTTGCTGAGAATCCAATTTTCCATGCACACACTAAATTAATATATGGAGGTGCATTATTACTATATTAGAGAAAAGGTGCTATAAGAAGAAAGAGAGATAATTGCCATTCGAACTGAAGATCAATTAGCAAACACATTTACCAAAGGATTTGCCACTAGTCAATTTAAAAAATTATGGAGTCAACTTGGAATGACAAATCGTTAAAAGGTATGTTCTAAAAAGTTAGTGCAAAGGGGGGATACTGAAAAAATCATCACTAACTTTTTTTTTTAATATCAAGAAAAGGTTTGTGATGATACAGTTGTTAGGTATTACTCCCTCCGTTTTTTTTATCAGTCACTTTTATTACTTTCATTAGGATTAAGAAATAATAAATAGACTTAAAGTTAGTATTAAATTACGTGATTAAGACTAAATTATCAAATCTGATTGGTTCTAATTTTATTGGGAAAGAAAAATAAATTGAAAAAATAAATTAAATTATATTGAAAGTCTAAAAGTGACAGATAAATAAAATTTGAATTTTACTCAAAAGTGACTGATAAAAAAAAATGGAGGGAGTAGTTGTTAAGTGTTATTAATTGTTTAGTTGTTAGATGGTAGTTTTTAAGTGTTATTAATTGTTGAGTTGTTAGGTATTATTAATTATTTTGTCTTTACTTGGTGTTAGAATACTATAAATAGAGGTCTTGACAATGTGTTGAGTGCATTGAGTGAGAAAAGAAAAGAAGAAAAAGCAAAAAACCAAAACAAAAAAAAAAGAGAGTGAATGTGAGGGTGAGTGCAAATATTAATTAGTAAGCTGTGTAAAGCACTGAGTGTTGGAATTTGGTATGCGAGTATACAATAATTCTGTGTAATTATTTAATGTCAATAAAATTTATATTTCTAATATTAACATATCTCCTGTTTAATTAAACAATTTATTGTTAAAAAAAATATCTTCTCATGTTTCTTTTTTCTTTTTCTTTTTTTTTTTAAATAATGACCGAATGCATGTGCCGTCATGAAGTAGTATTTCTACATAATTTTTTACTTTATTATTTATGAAAAATTTAAAAATAATATGGGGTTGCTAAGTTTTATCAAATTTTCACCATTAAAATAATGAAATAAATTAATTATTTTTCCAAAAAGCCATTCGCAAGAACTAAACCTGCTCTAGTTGATCCATAAAATTTGCCTAAATTGGGTTTAGGCAAGAATATTTCAAATTTTATAGTTTTAAAAATGTACAAATATATATTTATTGCGACATTTTTGATTCATATTTTTTAATTAAAATAATTTTTAATGGATATATAAAATATTTTATTAATAAATTAAAAAATTCGATGATAACGATATTCAATTTAATATTATATATGGTTAAATTGAAAAATAATATAATTAATAAGTTGATATATATAGAAAAATAAAATATTTTATTACTAATTTAATTTTAATTCAAAAATAAAATTCTGTACAAATATTGAAGATAAAAATAGTAAAAAATAGTCTAATAATAATAATAATAATAATATGTTAATTTATTTTTTACTCTCAACTGATGATATCTTAAATGTAGATATGGAGTGGAGAAAATAATAAATTATTCAAAAAAAATTATGAAGTAAGACTTTTTTGCCAAATACAAAAAATAATTTAAGTATTAATTTATTAAAAATGTTTAATTTTAATTTAATTTCTTTTTGATAGCTGGCAATTTCAATATCTAAAAATATCAATGCAGCCGCTATCTGACATGGCTTCACTCTAGCCAATTCTTCAAAGTCATTAAATTAAGCATAGTGACCCGAAGGAGAATGAATACGTCGGCCTATGACTTTAAATTCGGAAAGTAAATCAAATATATTTGATATCGAATATATCGATTATAGAAATTAATTCCTATATTAAATACGTCAGTTATAAAAATTAATTTTTATATTAATTACCTTCCTAATTAAAAAATATGAAAATGTCTATAAATAGAGTTTATAGATTCAAATTTAAAAGTTAGTTACTAATTTTTCATAAAAAATTC
This sequence comes from Excoecaria agallocha, assembly GCA_037975025.1. Classification (NCBI taxonomy): domain Eukaryota; kingdom Viridiplantae; phylum Streptophyta; class Magnoliopsida; order Malpighiales; family Euphorbiaceae; genus Excoecaria; species Excoecaria agallocha. Next base: position 99,217,438 of record CM075808.1, on the reverse strand, counting down.
TAGAAAGAATTCCTTTTCTCCTACCTCATTCCTCGATTTCTTCAAAGGGTATTTAGATCTTAGAATTATTGCTATTATTCCACCCAACGAGTTGTGGATAATAACCATGCTAGTAACATGAAACAATATCTTTCACTTTCTCTTTCGCTTCCTAAAGAATTTTACGCTATAAAAGGTAAATATATTTTTCTCTTTATATATATATATATATATATATATATATATATATATATATATTTGTCGACAAGAAAAAAGAGGGAAAGTGTCGATTATTACAATCATGCTCCCAAGTCTCAGCATTTACTGTACTTCAACCTTTCATTTCATATGGACCAGAAGGCCAAAGATGGGAAAGTGTCGGGAAAAAAAAAAGATGATAGCAATCAAAAGCAAACTGCCAAAAGTCGTATCTAAATTTGTTTGCTGATTTATTCAAATTGCTCACTAAATTTTGAACTTTATTTTTTCTTAACTGAACAATGAATATAACCAAAGGATCAATTTCATTTATGATCACTGAATTTATGTCTAATCGTCCAAAATTAACTGATTTATTTTTCATAACTTAAATGTCACATAACTTATTATCTTTTTACAAAAAAATCATATTGACCGATTTCCGGCGATTACTTTTATTGGAATGCCGACATAGTACATCACGTCATATACTTAAATACACGTAGCACGATACGTCAGCAGTCACATCACTAGAAGAGGCTATGTGTGTCGAGAAATATGACATGACGTGCTAACGTATCGTGTGATATGGCCTCTTTCGATGACATGACTGCTGATGTGTCATGTCACGTGTGTTCAAACATATAGCGTAGCATGCCACGTTAGCATTCCAGCAAGAATTATCGTTAAAAATTGGTTAAGATGACTTTTCTATAAAAATATGATAAGTTCAGTGATATTTAAGTCACAAAAAATAAGTCAGTTAGTTTTGGATGATTATGCATAAGTCCAGCGATCATGGGTGAAATTGACTCTAACCAGAAGGCCAAAGATTTGTCATCTCAAGACTGATTATTTTGTTTTGGAAAAATTAATAGTATAATTTTTATAACTTTTGGTTGATTCAAGCCATATCTTCCAATTATTATTCTTCGTCCATCCATCCATCCATATATATATATATATATATATATATATATGAGAAATAATTTTAAAATGGGATATTAGCTAAATTTCTTACCTTACGGTGAGTTTTGATATTAATTTTATTTACAAATTATTTAATGATTCAAATCAATAAAAATTCGATAACTCGTTTGAGTTTAATTCTCATATTTTTTTAGCATAGATGTTATTATTAAAAAATATTAATTTTATTGTTTACAATCTAGAAGTTATTATTTTACAATGAGAACTTATTAATAAATTAGGACTTTTTACTTATTGGTGGCTTTTATTTTTATTTTTTAAGAAAATGGGTATAACAGAGATATCACTGGAAGAAGAATAACGTTTTATTTAGTTTGCACCTAATATCATTGGATGGTGGAAGGGACAGACGGTTTTAAGAGAGAGAAAGTGGGGGAGAACTGGACTGAGTGAAAGGAGAGAGGCCCATTGGGCATCTGATACAGACCCAACAGGTTAGAGAATAAGATGAGTCATTTTTGGATTGTACCAATAGGCCTTTTTGTGGGTTACCCAAAAAAATACTTACCCAAGCAAATGAATTAATTTCAAAAGTGGCTGCCAAGACTTAACAATTTGACATTCGACAAGAAGCACCAACCAAGAACGTTAATGAGGCAAGTATTAATTCATGCAATTGAACATTCTCTTAAAAATTTGACTTCTCTTGTGCAAAAAAAATATTATAGGAAATCATCAACAAGTCGAGGCTTACCTAAGTTGGAATTGAAGATTTTTCCTGAACATCTGAAATATGCCTATTTGGGTGACAATCAAATACTTTTTGTGATAATTTCAAGTAAGTTGGCATCTTTTGAAGAGGAAAATTTGGTTAAAGTCTATAGAGAATATAAAAAAATCCATTGGATGGACATTAGTGAGACATTAAATGCATCAGACCTACAATCGGCACCATCCATCAAATTTACCAAATCATCACCGTAGCATGCTTTTCATGGGGCCTCTATATTCAAATCTATCCGCAGAGCGCATTCACTTGCACTGTGTCTTATAAGTTTTTATAAACTAACTTGTGAGAGAGAAAAGAAAAATCATATAGAATAGAAAAAGATTCGACCGTTAATATTGAAACGTAGATTAATTAATGTACGATATACTTTTCTATTTAATTGATATTTTAATTTGTACCATTCCACGTAAAGTTGAACTTTGATTATTGACTAACGCAGATTTCAGCATATTTTGCCATTTGACATTAATTATTAACTCAAATATTACATATATATTGTAAACGTAGAGCTTCTTTAAAAATTTATGCAACACGTAATGGACGAGAGAGGATAGGAATTAAATTCAAGTCATTTTCTCTTCTAACTGCAATCCCATAAGCCTCATTGGTGTCGAGATCTTCTGGCTTCATTCCATGTGAGAGTTTCCAGTCAAAATGGTAAAGCAAACTTGCCAGAGGAAGCTCAACATTGGCAATGCCAAATGTGATTCCAGGACATATCCTTCTCCCAGCGCCAAATGGAATAAACTCATAGTTAGTTCCTCTATAATCAATTGCTTCATCTGAAAACCTTTCAGGATTGAATTTATCTGCCTCTTTCCAATGATTTGGATCCCTTCCTAGCGCCCAGGCATTAATAATTACTTGGGTATTTTTTGGAATATGATATCCATTAATCTCACATTCATCTCTAGATTCTCTTGGAACTATTAGAGGAAGAGGAGGGTGGAATCTTAGAGCCTCTTTGATGACCATTTTCAAGTATTTTAATTCTCCAATTCTTGATTCGTCAACATACCCTTTTTCATCGAAAACTTGTCTTACCTCTGTTTGTGCCTTTTCCATCACTCTTGGATTTTTAAGCATTTCTGTCATTGCCCATTCTGTAGTTGTAGATGAAGTTTCACTTCCAGCAACGAACACATCCTGAAACAAAATAATTAGCGCATATGCTTACCTGAAAATACTAAATTTTTGACATGGAAAGAGATTTAACTAGACACCAATTTTTCCGCAAATAAAAAAAAAAAAAAAAGAACCATCGATAAGCTTAAGATAATTTAGGAGGCTTGATATCCAATAGAATATACTTATATATTTAACACTCACTAGGATGATTGCCTTGATGTTGTTAGCAGTTAAAGGGACTTCGAGATCCCCCTTATCTTGAATATTCAAAAGAACATCAACAAGATCATGTTCACTCTCATCCTTAGGAATGTTTATCGACATTTTTCTTGCTTTATGATCATTGATGATGGTTTCAAGTATCTTATTTGATGCATGGTGTAGCCTTTCCAGTTTAGCTTTCATGCCGTTGGTCGCGGACAGCAATTTAATGGAAGGAAAAAGATCTGCAATGGTAAAACCTGTTGCAACTTCCATAATTTCTTTAACACATGGAACAAATGCTTCTTGCTCTTTTGTTATCTTACCAAAAGCAGCTCTTGAAATTACAGAGTTCATGTAAGAAAACAGTATCTTACTGAAATTTATCACAGATCCTTGGCTATCTGAAATCAATCTCAAAATCTTCAACACCTCATCTTCCCTGATTGATCTAAAAGATTGAACTCTTTTAGCACTCAATAGCTCCAATACGCAAACTTTCTTCAACTGTCTCCAAAAATCTCCATAACGTGCAAATACAAGGTCAGAACATCCATAAGCAAGGATGTCTGATGTGAGAGTATAAGGCCGATTCGAGAAGATTATGTCGTGAGTTTTTAGAACTTCTTTAGCAATTTCAGGAGAAGAAATGACAATTGTGGCAATTTCACCAAGCTGGAGATGCACAAGAGGGCCATATTTCTTGGAAAGGTGATAAAAGTTGCGATGGGGCAAAGAAGAGCCAAGTAAGTTATGTATGTTTCCTACTATAGGTAGCTTCCATGGCCCTGGTGGCAAGTTTTTGGTGCTAGTTTTTGATTTCTTGCTAGTTATGAATACCATGAAAACGAAGAGAAGGAATGAGAAAATAACTGGCATGGATGGGAATTGGAATTCCATTTTTGTTGTAATTGTCGTGATTGCATTTGTTTTTTTTTTTTTGTGCATATTTATAATAGAATAAGGCTCCATTTATTTATTTATTTATTTATTTATTTATCAATTGTTTGACATTAAAAAATGTGAAAATCTCGCCTCTCTTGAACGGAGGTATGTATATTTGTCCACGCAACAAGATGTGGCTAATCCAGCTCCACGAATTGCCAAGACTTTTGGAATGGGACATTGGAGTCAATGGCCTATTTTAATATTAATATTATGTACTCCCTCCATTTTTTTTATCTGTCAATTCTTCTGCTGGGTCTCATCTTTTGTTATTGTTACTGGCTAATCTATGAAGTTTTCTGCCAGTTTTAATTTTGATTTTTTGATTTTTGGTTGGTAGCTTTTAGTTTGGCTTGGGTTGGAACAGTCTCTTTAATGTCTCCTGCACATACCCCTTTGCTTTATTTTAGTTTTGTACTGCTGTACTTTGTCTGATTTAATTTTGAATAATATTGTCCAGCTTATAAGAAAAATATTTTTGTACACACGTGGCTTCTTCTGGTGATGTAACTGCTGACGTGTCGTGCCACATATATTCAGGCATATGACGTGACATGTCACGTCAGCATTCCAACAAAAGTAATAGTCAGAAATCGGTCAAGATGATTTTTTTGCAAAAAAAGTAATAAGTTCAGTAACATTTAAGTCATGAAAAATAAGTCAGTTACTTTTTGGCGATTAGGCGTAAGACCAATAACTATAGATGAAATTGACCCCACTCCTCAGCCTCCAGGCATGTAAGAAAATTAAAAAAAAATAATAATTGACACCCAAATGATTAAAACAAGTCATAATTCCTTGCTAATATAAATTAGTTACAGCCACATAAAAAAAAAACTATCTTAACAATTTCTCCTTGATTTGGTGTATATACATTAGGTGTAGGTAAGAAATTTTCCATATACTATGATTTATAAGAAACACATTAATGTGTACTGATTGACTCAAGCAATAACACATATATGTATTGTACATGGACAAGTTATTAATGGTATTGAACATAATTAGAATAAGCATGTACCTTAATTAATTTTACCAATATTAATTTTCATTTAAATTGATTGAAACGTGTAAAGCACCCAAATTAAGCCTAATAATAGCACACTTAGACACCAAATAAAAAGGATAATTTTGTCTTTTAACCAAAACTAACTTAGATGAGCCAATAACAACAGAAATTCGAGGAAACTACATCATCATCAATTGCTTAATTAATATGATATGTTCTTGTTTCAACATCAATTTGAACACTCCAAAGAAAGTCTAGCTCTTGCACAAGGAGGTTATAATAAATGTATACATTTTGGAGATAAAAGTCTAACTCTTTATTTACGATGTCAAACATTAATTTAAGATGACTACCTAACTCTCACGCTATATACAGAAAGTCATACATTATTACGTTTGAAAATAAGTTAGCTCTTCTGGATGGAGAGGTAATGAGGTAACACAAATCTTTTGGTAGAAGTCGCCGGCGGAAATGGAGCAATCGGAATTTTATACCATCTTTGGATCATTTTCAGTAGTATAAGAATTTTTGAAAAAATCAATAACCCGACTAATCCAAACCGGCCTCGCAGATGGGGCAAAGCACACCATACTAATTGATACTGCCCAACATTATCTATTTATAGGCCTACACCAAGTCCGGCTCAAAGGTTTAGTACACAACCTAGATAGGATACTCAAGTGGTCTTTGGCACCCCTTATAAATATCCGGTTGTTTTACATTTCAAACACATAACATAACACAATACAATACAACACAACATAGCACTCTTAACACTCTATCTCTACTCTCTCTCTCTAAGTCAACAAAAGCTGACTTAAGCATCAGAGAACATACACCCAGTCCAATCGGATTAGCCTTTCTTTTGCAGATTTCCTACCTCTTCCAATTTGACCGGATCTCACCATCTCACATCCCATTGGCTTAGATACAACATCATTTCATTCATCATAAAAGGCTCCCCTTTTTATAAAATCTCATTTGGTGCTTTCGTTGAGAGCCTACGACTGAGCTAAAATGTTAAAAACCAAGTGTGGTCAGAACAGATCCAAATCCATTGGTGGGTGGTATGAAACTCAGAAGTCACCAGTCAACCATAATCACCATCTTGCATGGCCAAATCTAAGGACTCCATAATAGTCTCCAAGAGTACATAAAGAAACTCTGGACATTGGCTACAATTATGCCACAAAACAAACGCCGATCTTCAAAAAGGGGGACTCTAATTGAAGGAAGTCAAATTGGAGAAAAGGAAACTCTGAGACTAAAGAAAAACGAAATAATGTGCACCAGATCCAAAGGAAAATGAAACATCTTTCCTTTAAGACATTAAATAATTGACATCTGAGAAAACCAAAACTTTCCTACTGGGAAACACACTGGGAGCAGTGGCGACGCCACTTGCAAGAGAAGGGGGGCAATTGCCCCCCTTAATTTTTGAAATATATATATATATATTAAATAGACCATCTTGCCCCCCTTAAAATTTTATTTTTATCCATCTGTCCTTAACTTGTTTCTTAAGTTTTTAATCAATAAATCATTTAGTATTCTCACTTTTATTGAAACAAAAAATACAAAATTTTATTTTTATCTTTTCAAAATTTTAAAGAAAAATCAGATAAATTTGAGAAGAAATTAAGCACTATTGTAAAAATTTATCTTTAATTTAATGTTGTTAATTTAATTTTATAATTTTTTTTTTGCTTTTATATCTCTTATATCTCTTAAAGGTTAATAATTTAGTTTTTACAATTTTAGATTTTTGCTTAAAATATTTTCTTCTTGATTGATGATTTCGTTGCTTAAAATATGTTTTTCTTGATTCCATTCTAATTTCTTATGCTATTAACTGTTTGATAATAGATTGATTATAGTTATGCTAGTTTAAAGTTCCAAGTGTGTAGCAGAAGTTCTATTTTTCCTTTGTGTTTGAGGCTCTGTTCCTTGGTTTTTGATAGTACTTTTGATTTTAGCTTCATTGGGTTGTTGTATATGTACAATTTATTTATTAGTCACGTGTTTTTCATTTGTTTAGTTAGTTTTATTGTTTTAGTATAAACAACTAGCTATTTTATTAGTTTTGTTAGCTTTAGTGTAAACAATTTACTGTTTTATTATAAAAGGTAAGCTGTATTCCTTTTTCAGATATATGAAAAATGACAAGAAGCTATTTACACTAAAACTAACAAAACTAATAAAATAGCTAGTTGTTTACACTAAAACAGCAAAGCTAACAAAACTAACTAAATAAATGAAAAATACATGACTAATAAATAAACTATATAGTATCAATAGTTTATTTTTTGGCTTCATTAGGTTGTATAAATAATACATATTTTGTGTCCTGCATAATATTTTATGGTCATAACTTTTTCTATAATACTTTATGGTCATCTTTTAATATGGACATTTTTGCTTGATTTGTAGCTTTGTCATCAATTAACCTTCCTTTAATAATATTCTAACAATTGGATTGGGACTTATTTTATAGTTTTGTTCACAGGCCTAGCTATTTTTGGTTTTTTTACCCCTCTTGATTACAAATCATGGCTTCGCCACTGGGTTGGGACTTGTTTTATAGTTTTGTTCACAGGTCTGACTGTTTTTGGTTTTTTTGCCCCCCTTGATTACAAATTCTGGCTTCGCCACTGACTGGGAGAAACGGTAAAGCTGCCTCTTTCTTCATTTTTTAGCATACCAATTATAAGGAAAAAGTGCAGCAGAAGATATTCAAGATGAAATATCTTCTCCCTTCCATAGCATACACCGATGAAGTGATCTTTCGCCTAGAAGAAGAAACACTGAAAAAGACTGCAGAATTGCATCCTCTCCCATTTACTAGAAGAAGAAAGAAATGGAAAGCAACACAAAATGATGTCCCGTTCCAAGCTAAGATGAAAAAATGTGCACTCATTTCAAGCTAAAACGAAATAAGTTGCACCCTACCCCTATGGTCATCCGACCACACAGAGCTCCCGAATGCACTAAGAGTTTAGTCCCAACCCTCCAATATGAAAAGTGGATTCAAAAAGAAAATGAAAAAAGTAAAAAATCCTATTGGATCAAATCAAAGATGAACGTGCTATGATGTAAGGCATCTTATTTTTAAGGCCTTCTTCATCTAATGATTAGAAGTGTCCCACATTTCCCCCTTGAAACTCTCCCTTGAGCGAACATGAAGAAATGGGAAAGCAAAGACACCACAGGTGTAACACTCACTTTAATAGCATAATTCCATAATCAAACATCTCTCCGACATAACTATAATTTACTGTTTGTTCTATAACTTTACTTTAATGTACAAAAGTCTTATAAGCAAATAAGACATAACAAATAAACTTTACCATTAGGACTCAACTTACATAAATAGCTCTTTACTTATATTACATATATTTTGTCTTTCACTGAAAGATTTCTCCTTTACAAAATGACAAGTACAAAATAAAAACTTCATAAATCACAATAAAACCAAAATAAGGGCTTAATACTTTCAATCTCTTCTATAACTGATGTTGGCCATCTAGCTGCAAATATAATTTCTGAGAAGAAGTCCTATCTCGACAACCTACATGGATAAACACCCATGCTAACACTACAAAAAAAACTGCCAATTAGCGAAGGCCTTATTTTTGTTGCAAATTTTGCGATTGTTTTACAATCCGTCGTGCGAAGGTTATTTTTCATTTTTTTGCGACGAAATTAATAAACAGTCGCTAATTATTGATGGTAAAATTACGCGCTGTGTTTTGTGACGAAATTACCATCGCTACATTTTTTAATTTTTTATTTTTAAAATATGTACAAGAAAATTTAGCAACGAAAGTTTTAGTCGCTAATTTTGGAGGAAAAATACCGGGGCACTTTTTGCGATGATTTAGCGACGAAAAATGTTCTCGCTAATGGTATTAGATTTAATATTAGCGACGAAACTATGTAGTCGCTAATCCGTCGCAAATAAAATAAAAAATAATTTTTTCTATTTCATGTATTTTTGATATAGATCATATGAAATTGATATTTTATTTTGAAACAAAAATTTGTAAATTATATTATAATTTGATAATAATTTTTTATCAATTATTTCAAAATTTAAATTATTTATTTTAAAAATTTATATTTTTGATAATAATAATAATAATAAACTACTTGTTATAATTATTATATAATTACATTATGAAAATTAATAAAAGTAAATATTTATAAAATAGTAATATAAAATTTATTATCTCATTTAAAATAATTATAAAAAATTTTATAATTTATTTTTATTTTGTAAAATTTTGGTCATATATTAAATTATTAGAAATTTTAATTATATATTTTTATCAAACCATTTTTAAATATAAAGATAAAATAATAAAAATTTGCAGGGACATTATAATTTTTTACTTTTATTTTTTCGCTTGCAATCGTATTATATTATAATTGTATAATTATACTATATATTTAACTAAATATAATTTACTTCTAAAACTAGTGAAATTGAACTTTTTTTTCACATATCTTAATAAATTATGTATTCATTATGTGTGATCACATAATTATATATAATTAAATGAAAATTAGCATCCAAATAAATAGAATTGGTTATTCATTAAATTTTAACTTACTTTAAAAAAATAAATAAATATGAACTTATCATAATAAATATAAATTTATGTCCAGATATATTTAATGGTTATGTAACGCCCCAAAATTTGAGTCGTCTGACAATACTTTTTAATATGTGAGTAGTATTTCTGATACCGGTTCTCGAGGATCAATTTATTGAGAAAATTATACGAGTGAGTATAATTTGAAGGTTGGTGTATATATATACAATAAAATACCAACTTTAAATAATTTTAAGATAATAACATCCAATTTATAATAAATTCAAACATTAAATATACTTCAGAGTAATATAAGTCTATTTTAGATTCGAACTCCCGCTCTGATATTATTTTTATTATATATTTAAATAAAATTACCAAAATTAAAAAAATTGTAGACAGATGGATTTAATTAATTGAAAGACTTTCCAAACATTAGGAGTACAATTATTATATTTAAAATGATATAGTTTTAATGGTAGATTGGCATAAACAATTTAAATTTTTTAATTAACTCTATTATTTAATTCAATTTATGAAAATTAAATTAAATATAGAAATATAAATTAAAATTCATAAATTTAAAAATAGATCTTACCAAATAGAAAACAAAAATACTATTAAAAATATAATGATTATTATTTTCTTAAAAAGAATTCAGTTTTCCCCTCCCAAATTCCCAATCCTAACATTCAATTCCAAATCATTCAATTCCAAATCATTCAATTATTTTGCTCTTGATTCCATTTTTTCTAAACCAATTTTTTAAAAATTCGAACTTCTAAACATTGTATATCTACAAATTAAATTTTAGAACATTACATTAATTATAATAAAGATTTTAAATTAATAATTTGAACTTAAAGCAAAATTTAAGAACTAATAATAATGAATTAAAATGAATAAATGTATAATAATCATTAAAATAACTAAAATAATAATAATAAGATTAAAATTTCTTATTGGCTAATAATAATAATAATAATAATAATAATAATTGAAATTAGTCCCCAGAATGTTAAGACTGAGTAAAATATGTGAATTTCGAATTGGAGTAACGAGGGCAAGTGATAATTTTAAATTATTTATGAATTATTTGGTATAAAAAAATTGTAAGAGTGTAATTGAAGTAAATAATATAAGTGTGGGGTGAAATTAGGAAAGAATATGCATATGCATTTAGAAGTGGGGTTGATTTCTTAAAGATTGATTTGAGTGGGCATTTTTTTTAGATAAAACGGAACTCTTCATTCTTTATTATCACGACCAAGTCTAGTTTAAATAAAAGAAAAAGAAAGGAAAAAAAAAACAGAAAGGAGGGGAGAAAGGAATCCCCATCTGGCGTCGGTCAACGGCGCTACTCCGGCAGTGCCATCACTGGCGATTCTTCATGCCGTCGTCGTTGTCTTTCCATCATCGGCGTTCTTTTCTCTCATGGCGTCAGCCCGTTTCTCTCTGCCTTTTCTCTCTTGGCCGAAGCTACCTTCTCATTTCTCTCCGGCGAACCGCGATAGCCACTAATGATGCCATTTGTATCGGCGAGCACCTGGCAGTTAGGTGAGTTCAACGACACCCTCCGTTCAACTCCAATCGCCGACAATGTGTAGATCGGGAAAGGGGAAGTCGGCGGGTTTTTTAATAGATCCCGACTAGATGACATGTTGATTGAGCGCGTGACCACCACCGGCGGGCTTGGAGAAGCATGGACTCTATTTCGATGCTGATCGTGCATCTCCGGCGAGCTCCGTTGACCGGTCCGAGGAGCACAGGAACAGATAGATTTGAAGTCAATTTCGACTGATAGGTATGGGAACTATATCTGAATCTGAAATTGCATGTGTTGGTAGAGCAAAATGCCAAAAAATTGAATGATGTGGTCCAATCGTCAATAAGTAGTTTAAACAACCCAAAGTCTGATGACAAAAATAACATGAGGGCTGAAGTGGATACATCCCCAGCCTCATGTAGGCAAGCTGAACAGAATCCTCAGAAGCAGTCTGTATATGGAATTGAGCCAGTACAGGTTCAAAAGGAGCAAAGTGCTAGTAAACATTCATAGAATGAATACCTAAATAATGATTCTGACTTATCCTTGGACCTTGATCCTGAAAAAAAACAATGTGATGCTTTAGTGAATCAAGTAACATTAAGGTTTTTGCTTTTATTTGTGAAATTATGTATAGGACATGTGGTATTTGTTTAAACTGCACAATACGTGTGGTTTGCTAATGTCTATTGCTGCCCAAATGTTTGTGTATTGTTCAGGTAAATGAGAGGTATGACAATGATATCAGAACCACTTTACAGGGATCCATTCAGAATGTAGCACAATGTGATTTGGAGGTAGAAACTAGTTTATCTTGAACCACCCTTGTAAGATGTGTAAACAGCCATTTATGATTTACTTCAATTGCGAACACAAAAATCCTTAATTTATTATTTGTAATTTTTATCCATACATGATATGCGATTGATATGCAATGTATTTGCTTTTTTAAGCATTTTCAATTGTCAAATCTCATGTTTGGTAAATGGACATGCATTCCGTTGGAAAAAAGATAGAGAAAGAATTGAGCATTTTTAGTCCTTTAGTTATGAAATCCCGTAACCCACTTGCTTTTGCTCCAAAAGTTGTGCAAAATGTTACACAGTATGCAGCAGTGAGCAAGGTATTTAACGCTTGTTTCTTGCTAATCCTTTCTTTAGTTGTAGACATTGTGATTTTTAGATTTTGCAGGAAGGCGGAAGTGGGCAGGTGTCTTCCCTAGCTAGGCGCAAAAGAGGTTGCAATTGCAAAAAGTCTATGTGTCTGAAAAAGTATTGTGAATGCTATCAGGTGTGCTTTTATGCTCAATTTGAATTGTGCCATGGTCTGTGCCATTTTTATCTTTTTTCCAATAATTCCTTACTCTTCTTCTCTTTGCTATATGTTGTAAAGGCAAACGTTAGATGCTCCAGTGAATGTCGCTGTGAGGGGTGCAAAAATGACTATGGGAGGAAAGAAGGTTAGTCTCTTTAATTCCCTACAGCAGCATCAATGATTATAAATTAGAATAAAAATTTGGAGAACTGTTGGTTTTGATGGACAAGAGAGAGCATATTACTTCACTTATTCTTTGGCCTCTATGTATAAAGGTGCGCAACTTTATGTTTACAGTTACTTATATGTGCTTTTTGGATGCACTTTGCAACGTTAGTCAAAATTGTATGATATGGAAAACCCTATTAATTCTTTTGTTATTTTGGTGAGGGAGTGGAACACCCTGTAGTATCATAACAATTGTGCTTGCATGCACCGAGAAATAAGAAACGGGAATAGATCACTAATACCCAAGTAAAGTGATGAAGATAATGATATGATTCATGGAGCCCAAGCCCACAAGCCCAAGACATGGAGGGTCTACAGCAGGAGGTCCAAAAGGCAAACGGAAGAAGAGGAGAGAGCTGATTTGGCATGAAGTTAGTTAGGAAGGAAAGAGGCTATAAAGAGAATAACGGGTTGTGAGAGGGATATGGTGGAATTTCTATTGTTAAGGCTGTAGAGGGAGTGAGGGTAGAGAAGTAGCTGTGTTTGGCTGTTCTCTTATTGTTGAGGCCCTTGCTACATTTATCTTTAGTATTCTTTTCTGGATTGTAAACAGCACAGACACTGCAATTTGATTGTTGATATCAATATACAAAGTCCATTTCATCCATTGTTGTTGGTTGTTTAAAATTCTGTTAGTCTTTTCTTTATCATAAAGAATGATTGTTAAGAGTGTTTTTTTCTTTGTGGTTTTTCTCAGAATATGGTACAGGTGAAGAAAATGTAAGCAACAGGGTGAACAAAGAAAGATTTGAAGGCAGAGATGAAGATAAGGTGGGAACTTTAGCAAGCAATAAAGATTTATTGCATGCTGAATTATATGATCTGCACAACCTTACACCCTCCACTCCATCATTCCAGCACTCGGAGTAAGATTTCATTGATTATGAGTTTCATTCTCAAGAAATCATTTTTCTTAGTTGCGTATGGCTGCCTTTTGTTTTGTTTATTGTTTCTGTAGCCATGGAAAGGATGATCCCAGATCCCGACTCAATTCCAGTAGATATGTCCCATCACCTGAGTCAGATTTTTCAATTTTGTCATCTTATGCAAGATCTATAAGATCTCCAGGACATTCACTCAACAATGACATGATACCAGAAATAGACAAAGAAACTGTGGATATAGATTCTTCTGGTCAAGGAATGGATTATAGTGTTTCTGAAATGGGCCAAATCTCACCAAGATGCGATGCACTTGCTGATATTTGTGAGCTCACTCCTCAAAATTCTCCAATAATCACAATGGCTTCTGCTTCATCTAAGACAAGAGACTATGTCAGTGGTTCAAGATTCAAATTGCGCTCTGGAACTAGTCGCTTCTCATCAGGTGGCTCTCTTATGTGGCGCAGATCACCAATTACCCCAATGCCTCGGTTATGGGAGACAAAGTCAAAGGCATGACTCTGACAGTCTAGGAGATGACACACCCGAAATATTGAAAGAGGCTTCCACTTCCATCACACTTGTCAAAGCAAGTTCCCCAAATAAAAAGCGAGTTTCTCCACCTCACCATCATGTTCGTGGTCTTAGGTCCAGCTCTTCAGTCGGCCTGAAAAGTGGACGCAAGTTCATATTGACAGCTGTGTCATCTCCCCCATCTCTCACCCCCTGCGAAAATCCAAAGGCAGCACAGATGGATAAAGGAAGCAACAAATAAACACTGAAGGTTAGTAGTCATGTTTATTGTCTTTCTATAATATTTTAAAATCTGGATTATTCATTTGCATACTAAGACTGCAATTTCTGGCTTGACTCTGCACATTCAGATTGCAATGGCATTCAATAATACAGCTTGGTCTTGAAAGCAGCAATCGAGTTGAGATTCAAGGGTTTAAATAGTTCCAGGTTTGAATGTGGATTTGTTCTGGTTATTCATGCATTTAAGTTATATGCATAATCATCAGAGCTATCTTATTGTGGCAGGTGAGTACATGAAAGGCTACATGCTCGATGGTTTATTCGTCAAATTGCCAAAGAGATTTTGCTCGAGAAATATCATTTGCTGTATTATATTTTTCATTGCATTCCTTGTAGCTGATGCTAAGTACTTAAGTTCTGCCCTTGTTTATTAGAGAAAAATTTTAGTTCTCATAACGTTAGATGAGTTTCACCATTGAAATTTTAGCCTCTTTAACAGTTATTGTTTTGACTATTCCCTGTTCTATAGTATGTTGTTTCTCAATGCATGTCAAAATTGGGCAAACACTTCATCATTTATCCAAAGAAATTGCTGTCAAGCACTAGTTCATCTTATAAAATGGATATATTTGGATTTGTGAGATCTAGTTAAATTCTTGATTCCTGCATGAGCCTCAAATGAAATATCAGCTTGGGCTAGCAAAGAGTTTGAACATGAGACGTTTCAGTGAATTAGAATCAGTTTTACCATTCAAATGTCTCCAAAGCTACTTTGGTTATGTTAGTAAACGTTTGAATTAGTTTTAAGGTACTTAATCTTTGGATAAGGTTTTGAATGGTATAAATCAAGTTTCACCTACCCTTTTATCATGTCACATACTTTTGTATCTTTGCTTAGCGTTGACAGGAAATAAGAGACGTAATTATTTGAATTTATGTGAACTTGCAGATTCTCCCTCTCCTCTTACACCAGCTGGCAGTTGCCGTTATGACATTTCCTTAGGTAATATTAAATTTCGGCGTTCTATTTGGAATTTGCCCACATTTACTCCAGTCATTCTAGAGCCATTTCAAAGTTTACCTCTATGCTTATAGACAAAAATATGTGCATGTTTTTAGGTCTTTTAACAAAGAAATTTGTCAATCTAATTAAGCATGCTGAAGATTGTATTTTTGACAAAGAAATTTGTCAATCTAATTAAGCATATAGTAGTATTTTATATTGCAATTATTTTTCTAAATTTTAGCAGTTGAGTGCTAGTGATGCCTTTATTGAAAGCTTATATTAGGATGATCTTTTCATTAATATATTTTAAAAATATTTTGAATTTTTCCATGCATCATGTTAATTATGATAATGCCAGGAAATTAATTAGTTAATTCCTTAATTCTGTTTTTCATATATAATATGATGGAAAATTTCTGAGAAAACCTTCCTTAGCACTCGGATTAACAAGTATTGTAATAATTCTCATACTCGCTTGCTTAGAATTTCATTCTTCAGTGCGTCATTTTAAGTGCTATGGATATATCAATATTAATATAGTAATTTTTTTTTGCTTCAGTGGTTAATTTGAACTTTTCTTTGTCCCATACTGAGAAAAGATATATTTATGTTTCTTTAAGCTTTATATTTGTTTATATCATATTCTGTATTTTGATAATGGCCATCTGACTTTGATATGCCGAAACACTAGCCGTAATTTGATAGCTGCACCATGAATCAATCTTGGAAATAATATTTTATAGGACAGGATTTTGATTTTTGATAAACTTTTTTGTATGTTTCTGATTGCCTTTGACCAGTGCCAATTGATTAAGATTATGTTGTTATCCTCCCTTGATTAAAATAAAAACCATCAAAAAGCCAAATTCTACACTGCCATATTATTTAATTCACAAAATCAACTGAGAAACATCCAAGAACTTACAAATTCACTGACCATTGCTGCAATCTATATAATACATATATAATTAAACTCACCATTTAATCTCCATTCCTTGTTCACCTCAAGAATTTGTATGAGAGAAGATGAGTTGGTCAGTAAGGTAAGTTTTATATGCTCACTGCTTCTTAGTTGTCATAATCCTTCGTCTTTGTTTTTGTTTGAAAATTCTATTTGACTTTTGGATTTGCATAGGCTTTAAGCAAGATCACTTGTGTCATCTGCTATGGCAATGCGGGAAAGAAGTTCTGAAAGCACTCGTTTTGAGATTTTGAGTGCAGAACATAGGTAAGAGTTTGAATTCTATCATGTTGGTGATTTTGTTTCCTATTTTTTTTTTTTTTGGAGGTATTCCAGAATAATGTTAATTAACTTTCTTTAGGTATCAACAATTGAGACAGCATTGGTGTGTGACAAAGACTTGTATATGGCATCTTTCATGTTGTGGTGATAAAAAAATATTAACATGTACATATCATGTCAACACTTATAGTTTATGTTTTTCTTACCGGGTCTTTTATGATATGTGCAGCTACACGGTTGGTGAGATGGACATGAATTCAGATAAGAGTCAGGAGCAGCGTGCTCTTCTTGTAGAATCAAGAAGGTGAGTTCTGGTTATAGAAATATTATAAGCCTTCATCTTACTGGAAACAAAATTTTATTCTAAATCATGGATTGTTTGTTGGTTTCCAAGAAATATTATTTTATTTACCAGTGAGAATCTATGAGGACCTAAATTGAGTACATGTGATATGTTTAGTAAGTGAATTTCTTTTGCAGACAGGAGGTTGTATTCTTAGATAATGAGATTGCCTTCAATGAGGCTATCATTGAAGAAAGAGAGCAGGGAATACAAGAAGTTCAACAGCAAATTGGTGAGGTCAATGAGATTTTTAAAGATCTTGCCGTCCTCGTTCATGGGCAAGGAACTATGATTGGTACTTCCATTCTCTTTTATGCATGTAACTTCTAGGTTCATTCTAATTACTCACTCCTGCTAACTCTAGCCTCCTTTTTATGTGTATAATTTAGATGATATTGGCACTCATATCGAGAATGCCCAAGCTGCAACTGCACAGGGTAAAACACATCTTGTAAAAGCAGCAAAGACTCAAAAGATCAAATTCATCTCTGGTGAGCATTAACTACTGACATTCTTTGTTTTCCTTAACTGATTTGCCACGCACACTCATATGTTCTAAGAAGGAGCTTGTATCTGGAAGCTAGTTTGAAATTCTCATTATGAAATGAGTATTATTTTCATTTTCAAGTATTCGTGGTGCTCTTTGGGTCTGATTTCACTACAAAAAAAAATACAGAATAGCGATGAAAATTAGCGAGGACAATAAAATTTGTTGCTAAATGCACAATTTAGCGACAATATTGCAACGAAAAATGATTTTTGTCGCAAATATTTTTTAGATGTGAGTGGAGAAACAGATTTTGCGAGAACTAATTTTTGTTGTAGCTAATTTTGGGTGCTAAAATTTTGGCGCAACAAATAGAGACAACTTTGCGAGCAAAGACCCATCGCTAAATCTTAATTCACGGCTAGAATGATAAATGAACCGTTTAGCGAGGACTTTTTGCTAAATTAGTGAGGACAAATCTCTCGCTAACGGGTAAATAGATTGCCATTTGACATATGAACCGTTTAGCGAGGAAAAATTCCTCGCTAAATTAGCGAGGACAATTCCCTCGCTAACGAGTAAAGAGATTGCCATTTGACATATGAACCATTTAGCGAGGACAAAACCCTCGCTAACGGGTAAATAGATTGCCTAAACATATGAACCATTTAGCGAGGACAATTTTCTCGCTAACGGTTAAATAGTTTAGCATATTAACCATTTAGCTAGGACTTAATCCTCGCTAATGTTGCGAGGAACAATTCCTCGCTAATGGTAAGCATATTAATCATTTAGCGAGGACAATTCACTCGCTAATGGTTAAATAGTTTAGCATTTGACATATTTAATAATATTAATTATTATTAATTATATAATAAAAACTTAGTTGAACTAAATTATTGTTAATGAAATTAACTAAATTAAATTAAATTAAATTATCATATTTATATTCATTTATTAATATTAATTCTTATGAATTATATAATAAAAGAAATAAATTCCGAGAATATAAAGTGGTATGAGTTTTAACCATTTAGCGCGAAAATAGCCCTCGCTAATTTAGCTTGGATTCTGATTCTCGTCAATGGTTTGTAAAGTGGTGTGAGTTTTAACCATTTAGCGAGGAAATAGCCCTCACTAATTTAGCTTGGAGTGTAGTCCTCGCCAATTTAGCAAGGACATATCCCTCGCTATTTCCTCGCTGATACTTAATTCATGTTACATTAGCTTGGACGATTGTCCTCACTAATTTAGCGAGGAAATGTCCCTCGCTATTCCCTTGCTATTTTAGCAGGATCAGTAAATAAATTTAGCGGGAAATTTCCCTCAAGGAAATTTCATGAACCTAGTATCTTTTTAGTAAAACTCTAGTCTCTTTCTCTTTCAAGGTTTATAACCTTAGTCTCTTTCGCTGCTATCTCGGCTTAGACCTTCAGATCTTCAAATCTCTCTTCATTTGTGTTCTTTATTTCTTGACCTTCAGATCTTCTAACCTCTCTTCATTTCCGTTCTTGATTTCTTCAACTTTAGATCCTCGAACCTCTAACCCATTTGAAGATTTGTGTTTCTATTCAGGATTTCGGTTTCTGAAATCGATAAAGCTTCGGAAACTGCACGAGGTGAGTTTCTTTTCTCTTCAGTTCATGTAATGGTTCTGTAAAATTACACATTAAAAACGATTTTCTTTAGGTCACTGTAATATCAATTTGTGGAGCTTCCATATTTAATAAATTATTAAACTTTTTGGAATAAGCTAAAGATGACTTTATGGCCTGCTCATCTAGTTCACTTGACGATGTTGTGGTGGATTTGGCACTCTAAAATCGTGATCCTCCTGCTACCGAATTGATTGCCGTACTTGTAAGTCAGTTGCTTTATCATTTTCTGGTTTTGGTCTGAAGATAAGGTTCAATGCAATAACACCGGTGCTTGTGTTTTTCTAACTTTGTTTAATGTCCGCATGCCTCTTCCTTATTTCTTCACATATTCAAGATTCAATTTACCGAAAGAAGAATACAAATCGGAGGAAAGCAACCATCTGGCCTGTTCTTTGCTAACTTATCTCTTCTTCTAAGCGAGCAGGTGCCTTTTGCAGAGCAAAACTTGACAGTGTAAGTGGCTGTGCTACTCTTCCCAAGTTATGGGACTGTAGGGTTGATCTTATGCTGACTTCTGGACATTGATTCAAATTTGACACTAGCTGTATTATTTATTTATTTATTTTATCACATAGAAGGTGGAATTTCTGTGACAGCTTGCATTTGAATACGCTTTTTATAAAGTGTTTCAGTATTGTAATGTCTTACTCTCTTTCTGATTTTATTTTATTTTATTATTTTTTTTTGCTGTATAATTTTCCAGGAGCAATATTGTGAGTGATAATAAACATATGGTGCTTGGGCTATCCAATGGATCATTATATAATATCTCTTGGAAGGGGGAGGTAATTCAGTATAACTGCTTATTTTTATTCCCATTTCGCTTTCTCTGTAATAACTCTTTAACATAGTAAGTGAATGATATCCAATCTGATTTTTTTGCTATTCTTATCTATAGTTTTATGGGGCTTTTGAACTTGATTCCTATCCACATGAGAACAATGAAGTCTCCGTTTCTCCACATTCTATAGTTAATGGCATTGCTTCTAGAAGGGCTTTAGAAGATCTTGCAAATAATTGTAATGTCACTAGGAATTCGGCTACTATGCAGCTGGAGGTTTGCTCTCCAATGAAGTTGCTCTTTGTTTTATACACTGCCGGACAACTTGTATATGCTCTGTAAGCAAAAAATAGCATATGCTTGTTCATTTGAAGATTCTAAATTTGGAAGGACCAAGACTTAGAATTCTTATTTTATTCGGTGAATCCATTTAATATTACTATGGTCTTTTATTTATACATGTTGAATTGGATATTTTCATGCTTCTCAAAATATATAGGCTTTTGTTTTATCATGGTTTACTTTCATGGGGCATTGCAAGCCTTTCTGGGGTATGTTATCAGGCTAATGATATTTGTAACCATTTTGATATCATAAGAGGCCTCTATATTCATCGTTTCTTCACTAAATTATTTCACATGCATACATCAAGTACAAATTAGTTATTTCACTTAAGGAAAATATAAATTTCTTAGCTTTTCTTCTATAACAGATGGTGCGTCCTTGTGATCTTGTGATTACTGTGAATCCACTTAATATGCAGGCTGCCCCTGCTGAACTAGAGCAGTTGCTTTGTTGTACCGTAAGTATTCACTACTCACTTTTAAAGTTTATGGGATTTTTTGCCTCAAATCTTAGCATGTATTGTACTTCAAGGATGTTTCTCAACCAAAGTCAAATGTGTTCAGTAAAATTGATGCATTTTAATTATTATTCAATTTTAGCATTTTATGATTGACAGAAGTTTAAATAGTTGATGACATTAAAAGATTTGCAGATATCCTGATGAACTAGCTGGTCAGGTGCCCTTTGCTTTTGTGGTGAAACAGCCTCAGAGCAGCATAAATGAAAGAGAGATAATAGACTTTGTAGCCAAATTGGTAAAAATATTTCATTGCTCAAGTTTTCTTTCTTAATTTCACCATTGATTTTTCGAATAGAAGCTCCATTTCTTAGGGCTAATAACTAATAAAGAATCATATCAATTCAGTTATTCAATTGTATATGAACTGATGTAAAATGGATCCCTTGAAGATCTACTATATGAACTGATGTAAAATGGATCCTTTGAAGATCTACTACATGGTAATTCAATTTGGGGAATTTTGCATTAAGCAGTGATCAATGCCAGCAATTTTTGTTCCATACTTAGCTATATGTTATTAATTTTCTGATTAATCAATAGATGAAGATTTGAGCTGTAATTAGTACTATTAATTCTTTTTGTCAGGTAAGAAGAGAGAAAATTAATAACAAGTTTAAGATGTTTACAAGACCTGGTTCCTGGATGCCACAAGGTAATTACAATAAAAAAATAAGCAAATTTTGATTGATTTATTAATTGTAATATAAATCTTGACATGGGTTTTTGAATTCACAGTCAATGAGAATGGCAGTAATGCTATAGGAGATAATCAATTATGTCCATTCATTGCAGAATCAGGTTGAGGTAAAGGCTAACATATAAAAATCTGCTGCATGAAATTATATATATATATATATATATATATATATATATGTATGTATTAATTTTAGTATTTTCTTGTGAAATTCAGTTCCTTTCAATGGAGCTTGCAGCAGCTAGTTCTCATATTATTGCTATGGTTTTTTTTTAAATAAATTAAATTAGTTGTGGTGGAAATATAGGTCTTTATAGGATAATAATACTGTGCCAATAATATTGCAATTCATAAATACTAACCATTATATATATATATATATATATATATATATATATATATATATATATATATATATATATATATATTAGTCGCTTAGATTATAAGTAGGCAAACTTATAATTGTTACTTTTGACAGGCTTCTTAATCCAAGCACATTTGCAGGATGGTTTGGACGATCTCTGTTTCACGTGAGTACTGTTTCAGTATCAATGCGTATGCCTATGAAAAAAGTGAAATGGAGGGGGTTCCGATGGCGGCACTTTCTGGATGTATATGGTTGCAGGCTTTGTTGTAGCATTAGAGACCAAGTAAGCTTTCATTGAAGCATGAAGTGTTATGCATTTGAATCTTTCCTCATTTTGCGATAAATTAATAATATCAATAATATATTAGCTGAACCTAAATTAATAATATGGTGGCACCCATGCCATTATTGTGAGATGAGAAGTCATTTAGCTCTGGCCATGCTAGGAGTTTCAGAATTTGAAGACCATCACGATCATCTTTATTATCGCTGACCTTAGATCGATTTGAATGTTGAATCCAAGTTTATGAATGTACTGAAGAAATAACATAATTTGATATAAGAAAAGCATAGAAATTAGTGATGGTCAATTCATTCACTTAGGGATGGCCCTTATTGCCTTGCCATTCATTTTTGTGGTACATTAAGTTTGAAGGTGCTTTCCGATTAGCTTCCTGTTCCATTGGGTTATATGGTCCCTAACTGATTAAATTCTTAATGGTTTGTGAAATCCTTATTTGCTAAATAATGTGATAATTAATGACCAAAGGACCTCGGAGATTGAATGATGCACAAAAAATTTGTTTTCCATTCTACATGTAACACCAATAGTATGAAAATGTTCATATGTCATTGTTCTTGACCTGTGATTATCCCAAACTTGCTTGTGTTGTAGTTTGAGTTTGAAGTCTGGGATAAAGTAGGCTGTAGAGAAATTGAGAAACGTCGCCATACAAAGGTGATGTAAAGAATGTCTTGAAAGGTGCAACTGGCTTATGCGTATTTATAGTCAGAATTTTTTTTCTTTGCATTAGCTTCAGAGTATAGGAGACTCATCTATATATGAAGTATATAGGTCATATTTTGCTTCTTTATTGTTACTATTGTATAGGTCATATTTTACTTCTTTTTTTGTATTTAGTCAAGTTATGCAAACATTGATCAGATGTTCAACATCAACAATTGGAAGATCAAGTTCTAATGACACTGGATGGAGTTCTTCGTTATCTGCAATTAATCACTACACAACTATAGGAACTAAAAGCAATTGGTATTTTATCAGCTTTTTATGATTTTTAATTGTTATTGTTATATATAGATGTATTATTTTGGATATATTATTAGCAATGATATACACTTGTAAATAACAATTTATTCATTAATATATATATGTTTTTATATTAAATATTGAGTGAATATAAATTTATTATTTTTTAATTTATTATTTAAATAATAAAATTTTCATATTAAATTAAGAAAACAAAAAATTTCATATGAACATTTAGCAAGGATAAATCTCATGCTAAATTTAGCAAGAACAATTTTTGTCACAAAATGCATGTTAAATTTTAGCAAGAAATTCATTCTAGCTAAAATTTAGCGAGGATTAAATCCTTGCAAAACTTAGCGGGGACTTTAATCCTTGCAAAACTTAGCGAGGATTAAATCCTAGCAAAAGTTAGCGAGGACTAAAATCCTCGCTAAAATCAGCTAGGACGAATTTTGTTATGAAATTTATCCTCGCTAAATCATCGCTAAACTGATTTAGTGACGAAAAATCATCATTTAGCGAGGAATTTTGTCATTGCTATTTCGCTTTTTTCTTATAGTGTTTTCTTATGAAAATTTTGTAACCCATGTTTATAATCATCAGTGACCTATGCTAAAGATATGTTGCAATTTTAATTCAAGTTTTAATGGAATGCAGACATGCTTGTTACTGGTGATATTAGGGATTGTTCTTCTCATTGTCATAATAGTACTCGCAGTATAAGTAGAAGTTATTGTGATTGAACCTGCTGGCAATATGAAGAGGTGTCAAGAAATGAGATAAGAACATGTTTTACTGATTGGTTTGGTTATGTTGTTTTGCGATGACTAGTGGCTGACTAGGGTGTCTCACTGGTGGTGCTGGTGAAGAGGGGGTATATACTTTGCTTTTTGGGGATTTGTTTCTGTGGGTGGGTTGTGTTACAACTTTTGTAACTTTTTGTTTCTCGTATATTTTAAAGTATAATAAAATATTAAATCTTTGCTTGCTCTCTTTTTTGTTTTTTTTTTCCTCTTTTTGAGTATAATAAATTACTCACCAATCCGGCATCTGAAAATTTGAGTCGAAGTGGAAATTAAAATATTAATACATTAAAAGAAAAAATTAAATTATGCAATAATTTAGTGACAGATTCGCGACAGAAACTGTCGCTACTGCACAAACGTTAGAATTTAAGAAATAATTAACGACAAATATTTCATCGCTATATTAGTTTAGCGAATACATGTTCTTTATCATATATGTTATTTGCTCGATATTATCAATGCTATGCTATTCCTTTATCTCTAGAATACACTTCTAAGTTATTAATACACTAGAAAATAGCTAGTACCAAATTCATGAATTAAGCCCATTTGTATACAATAGCTGTAAATTTATGATTTTAAAGCTCTTATATATATATACAAGGCATTGCACACATCATTCAACAATATCGAGCAAATAACATATATGATAAAGAACATGTATTAAGACATCATTAACGCATAAGTTCATATGCACATAACTTACAGTCCTAGCATAGACTTAATACTATTATCATATTTAAGCCATTCCTTTAAATTCTTAGTTGTAGTTCCAGTTTACTATTACCTTAAAACACTAGTTCATTTCCTACCTATGAATCAAAACAATTGCTTACACAAGCTGTGAGTTCATATCCGTATGTATCTACATATATATATAATAGTAGAGAACATATGCTTGCATATAGGACTAATGTCAAACCATCAGTAATGGCACGAGTATGTGTGTATAGAGCTTATGGTCATACATATAGAAAATAATATAAAATTTCTATGATTATGCACACATGTAGTATTAAAATACTGCATATGCATGTTTGAAACATAACTTCATACAACTTCATATTGCCCTTTCATTGTGTATGGTTTCCCATAAGAGTAACTTTTAGATCAATTCATGTAATATATCTATCCCTGCCATATTACTTTTCATATTGCTTTTCTTATATTTTGTGGTAAGCCTGCACTTTTGTAAAGAAGTGGATAACATGCTATATTATAGTACCCGAAGGTACATTAAGGACACTCGAAAATATCAAAATTGGGACCCAAACGGGGTTAAAAATATACTCTGGACCGATGAAGTGGACTCAAACAGAGTCGGCTAATGACCCAAATAGGGCTGATATTATGATCCAAACGGGACCATTACTATCTTAAGACCCAAATGGGGTCGAAACTTTAGCAACTGTATTATACCCTTATAGGCATGCCTATTTATCCACAACCTATACATATATGCAGGCAATGTTAACCTTTATACTTTACTTATCTCTTTCCAATCATGTTCATATGTGTGTGTGTGTGTGTGTGTATACACACACACCAACATGGTGCTATGTACAAGTTCGCGTATTAACATTATGTGCTTGCTATTAGAGACATGTAATTCATCATATGTATAAGAAAGTGATACTAATCACCATACTATCTTGAGTTTTTTTATTCTATATAATATGTATCTGGACATTTATATTTCATTTCTCTTTTAAAGTATACACCATGATTTAGAAGCACATATCAAGTATGTTTATGTTTTCATGCTTGCATACTTCACCGTCATACTTGTATGATATGTTCATAAGAACTATAATTATATAAACATAATCATATATATACATTATTATTTCATAAGTGCATAACTATACCATTCATTATGTATAAATCCTATTAATCTTTATATTAGAAATATATCATTGCAGGTCCATATTTGATTAACATGTTAAGCATAAATAATCAAGATAGTATAACCAATAAAGTTTATCCAACTATACATGTCATTCCCATTCCGAGATTAACACCCATTCATATAAGCTCATACTATATTAATATTTATACATACTTATACACAATACTATAATTATTTACAATCATGTGATAACTATATGATATAAACATACATGCACACATATACTATTTCAAGTAAATAATCAAAGTTATATTTTTTTTTGTGTACATATCATATGGACATGATACTTTAAGTTCATTGATAAATAAAATAAATAAATACACATAAAAAAAACCAAATGGGAAGGAGAAGTAAGCAACCAATTGGGGTACGACTCCCAATGCATGATGCCTCATAAGATCCTCCAAAAGCACATAAGGTCGATCACTTACATAAAACCACAAAAAGCCAATAAATTAATATTACAAATAAAAGGCTAATTAAGAAATAAATACAAAAAAGATATGGCAGAATTAAACATGCATACAAAATTAAAATATGTGCAAAAAGTTTATTAACACACTAGGGATCGATAAAATAATATGAATAATAATAAAAATACATGAAACATATGAAAAATAAGCCTAAAATTAGCCACAGACATCCCTGTACAGGTGATGGATGGCCATGACTAAAGAAGGGATGGGACAAAAGGAAATCCCCGCAATGTCCCATTTATTGCATTGACAGACGGCCGTCCATAGGGGCTTATTCTCTTCTATCACTCGAGGGATAGATACAGAAGCTAGAAATTATCTCAAATTCACCAAAATTTCAAACAAATGCTAAATACTTAAACATAAGGGCCTAAAACATGGGAAACTAAAATTATAAGCCTACATCATGCTTCAACTACCCTAAACAACATTAAAAAGATCCAAAATAATAATAAAAACAAAGCTCTAAACTATACAATCATGAAGGAAATCATACTCAAGTTATCATTTCATTATACATGTAGATTTAGATTAACATAACTTTCAAATGATACACATGGGTTCAAGAATAATAACACACAAAATATTTAATTTTAACAACAAATGATGTGAATATATGTGATTAAATCTAGAGAGAGAGATAAATAGAGGGCCTAGAATATTATTCTCAGGAGATATTGACTCTATAATTCTTTAAGTCCAGATCTCCACTCTAATTGTGGTTTTTGTATTCAAGAAAAGCAAAAATAATTTTCATGTATGTTCATTTGTTTTGATCAAAAGAATGTTAGAGCCTTTTCTTAGAGAGAGAATAATTAATTTCTTCTTTTCTAAGAATTTCCCCTCTTTTCAAGAATGATTGCCCCTTATATGAAATCCTAATTTTTATCTTTTATACTTAGGGGGAGTTGGAATTGAATTCCAACTCTAATTCTCTAAATCTGGAGAGGTTAATCCCCTAAAATCTGGACTAAAAATCTAGGAAAATCCAATCCTTTCCATTTTTAGAAACCAAAAATGTGGAAAATCTAAAAATTCAACCATAGATGGTTGTCCTTCATACGAAAATCTAAAATTCACAAAAATGCCCCTAATCTGACCTAAACAAGAGGGAGGTGGCCACAGATAACCGTTTCTCACATGACAGACGACCATCTATCATCACTCGAGGTCAAAATCACTAGGAAAAACATAAAATTTCCATAAAAAACTATGAAAAATCCAAATCAAAGCTTTGATATCTGTACTCTTTATCAAAAATATACTATTTTTTCATCATCGAGTAACCTTGATCTAGGCTACCTCGGGTCACGGTGCCTACAATTGCATGATCAGACCACATAAAAATCTTAACACCAAAGAGATAGGGTCTAAATTTTTCAAAAGCACAAACTATAGCAAGAAGCTCATTTTTAGTTGTGGTATAGTTGACTTGGGCTCCCATTGAGGTGTGGCTTACATAGTAGATGGCATAAAAGACCTTCTTCTTCCTCTTTTCTAACATAGCTCCTACTGCAAAATCACTCGCATCACACATCAATTCAAATGAAAGGCTCCAATTCGAATAGACAATCACTAGAGCTGAAATTAGATTTTGCTTTAAAGTGTTGAAAGCCTGCAAGCACTCGTTAGTAAAATAAAATGTAGCATCTTTCATAAGCAAATTTGACAAAGGCTTAGCAATTTTTGAGAAGTCCTTTATAAATCTAAGATAAAAGCCTGCATGCCCTAAAGAGCTTTTAACACCTTTAACACTAGTTAGGGGTGGGAGTTTTTCAATTACTTTTAGTTTGGCCCTATCAACTTCTATTAACTTTTTAGATATTTTATATCCTAAAACAATACCTTTCTTTACTATAAAATGGTATTTCTCCCAATTTAATACTAAGTTAGTTTCCTCATACCCATCTAGTACTAAATCAAGATGCTCTAAACAACTCTTGAACTCCCTTCCATAAATGGTGATGTAATCTATAAATACCTCCATAAATTTCTCTATGAAGTCATGGAAAATTACCATCATACATCGCTAAAACGTAGCTGGTGTATTGCATAATCCAAAAGGCATTCTCTTATAAGCGAAAATGCCATATGGGCTAGTAAAAGTAGTTTTCTCTTAATCCTCAGGGGCTATAGGAATTTGCAAATATCCTGAATACCCATTTAGAAAGTAGTAAAACTTATTGTCTACTAATCTCTCTAATATTTGGTCAATGAATGGCAAGGGAAAATGATTTTTCCTAGTTGCATTGTTTAGCCTCCTATAATCGATACGTACTCTCTAACCTATAACCATACGAGTTGGGATGAGTTCATTATGCTCATTCTCTATCACTATTATCTCTCCCTTCTTAGGAACACACTGTATCGGACTTACCCAGCTACTATCAGAGATAGGAAAGATTATATCTGCCTCTAGGAATTTTAGCACTTTTTTTTTACTACCTTTTGCATTGCCGGATTTAATCTTCTTTGTGGTTGCACTACTAGCTTGCAATCCTCTTCCATCGGGATACAGTGAGTGAAATAACTCAAGCTGATTCCTTTAAGATCCGATGTCTCCCATTTGATTGCTCTCTTATGCCTCTTTAGCACTTTTATCAATAATTCTTCTTCAACACCTATCAAAATAAAAGATATTATTACCGGTCTTGTTCCATCTTCCACAAATAAATATTTTAAATGAAAGGGAAGAGGTTTGAGTTTGGTTTTTGAATCTCCCTTTGGTAGTTCAAATCCTTCTTCCTTTTGATCCTATTTTTCACACTCTTTCTCTAGCTCCTTCACAATCTCACTTTCATTCTTAGTCAAACCCTCTTCCTTAGTCGAATGCATCAAACAACTCTTCAATGGATCATCCAACAAGATCTTCTCTTACACTACCTCCCTACAATCCTCAATAGCATCCACAAAGCATGGTGACTCCTTAAAATCACATGATAGGTGCTTCATCACCTTGTTCACATCAAAAAGCATCTCTTCATCATTGAATCTCAAAGTCACTATCTGTCTATATACATCTATGAGTGCTCTAGCAGTGTTTAGGAATGGTCTTGCCATAATTAATGGAACCTTCTTGTTCTCATCCATATCCATGACTATAAAGTCTACTGGAAAAATGAAATTGCCCAATGTGACTAGCAAATCCTCTATAATTTCCTTAAGATGCTTGATCGAGTGATCTGCCAATTAAAGGGTCATCCTTGTCTCTTTAATATCACCCAGCTTCAACTTTCTGCAAATGGACTATGGCATTAAATTTATGCTTGCTCCTAAATCACTCAATGCATTTCCCATAAAATTTCCCTTAGTTCATAGGATAGTGTAAAATTCTTTGGATCCTCTAATTTAGCCGAAATTTTGTTTGTGAGAATAATACTACAACTCTCAGACAATTGAATAATACCTATCCCCTCTAGTTTCTTTTTATTTGACCATAAATCTTTCATGAATTTTATATATTTTGACATATGAAGTAAAGCTTCAGCAAATGGCAAATTCACATGCAATTTCTTGAACATATTTAAAAATTTCTCTAATTATTCATTATTTCTTTCTTTCCTAGCCATTGAAGAGAATGGTAAATGTGATGCATCAAATGGTAAACCAGAGTTAATGATGGCCTTACCCTTATCTTTTGTCTTTGAAACCTCTTCTATATGTTTAGGATTAGAATCATATACCTCTATTGTCGGCTCTACCACTTTACAAGAAGATGAAGATGTACCTTATTCAGCTCCTTGGACTTTCTTACCACTCCTTAGAGTGATAGCCTTGGCTTCTTCTTTAGGATTTTGGTCAATATTATAAAGAAATATGACATGCTTCCTTACAAAGATCGAATAGGCCAATTGCCCTATTTGTGTTTTTAAGTTCCTTATAGCTACATCCTAGTTCCTATTCAATAGTTCTTGTGACTTCCACCTTTTGTCTTGCCTAGACATGAATTGGGTTTGGCTAGATGTGAAGCTAATAAACATATCCTCTAGATTTAGTTTCTTGTATTGTGGTGGGGGTTGTCTAGCTTGGAATCTAGGTGGTTGAAAGTGTATTTGGTGGGCTTGAGGTGCTTGGTATAGTGCTTGAAAATGAGTATCTACTGCTAGAGGTTGGTATTATTGATAATAACTTTGATTATGACTACTTTGGGCATGTGTGGGTGGGTTGAATGGGGCTGTTGGTTGAGCGTTTGACGTGGAAGCTTGATTACCCTCTCTCTAAGAAAAATTGAAGTGATTCCTCCACCCGAGATTGTAGTGGCTACTAAACGGGTTATTTCTTTTAAAGTCATGTAAATCATTCACTTTTTCCATTTCTTAAGTGTAAGGTTCGATCGCCTTAGATTCACTCCCCAAATTATCTCATTCAAATGCACTCCTATCTTGAAAAATTGCTAAAACCATCTAAATATTTAAACCATTGAGCTCTTTCTTTAATAGCTCCATTTGAGCCTTTAACATAGCAACCTTATCTATACTGTGAACTTCCTATCTCTTATTTAGTGCTATTGTGCTGACCTATTGAGCTTCATTTATTGCCATCTCATCAAGAAGTAAGAATGACTCTTCAGGGATTTTGTTCATAAAACTAACCTCAGACGCTGCATCTAATAAAGATCTTGTGTTGGGGTTGCACACTGTATAGAAGGTTGACATCAATTGGTGCATTGCAATTTCATGGTGCAAACAGCTTTTCATAATCTCCTAACCTTTCTCAGGCTTTATGGAAGGACTCTTCACTCAATTGCTGGAAATTGTTGATGTTTTTCCTTATGCTAGATATCTTTATAGGTAGAAAAAACCTAACCAAAAAATTTTCTTGCATTTGCTTTTATGATTGGATGGACTGACTAGGAAGCATGGACAACCAATCTCTTGCTTTCCCTATGAGTGTGAAGGGAAAGAGCTTTAGACGTATTGCATCTATTAATACCCCTTGTATTTGGACATGTCACTTATCTCTAGAAGGATATCCAAGTGCTGTGCTAGGTCCTCAATCGCCTATCTTAAAAATTGGTTCCTTTGAATTATTGTGATTATCGCCAATTTTAGCTTAAAATATCGTTGACCAGGCAGCACAACCATTCTACACTCCTTATTCCACCTTGTAGTGGTATAATCTTGAATGGTCCTTGGTCTTTGACCATCCTGATTTCTATCATGTTGTTTCCCTTCTCCTTATTCATTGTCAAGAGGCACATCGGGAGGCGATCGATGATAGATGTTTTCAGCTTGATTTCATCTTGTCCATTGATGCAAGGTCCTCTCAATTTCAGGGTCAAACGGTCTTAAATGTTGTTGCAAATGCAATATATTCATACACCAATATCACCTAAAAAGAATAGGCAAACAAGAATATATAAAAGAAAAACACATAAAAATAATCAATTAAATATGCACACAAACATGCAATCCCTATAATGGCACCATAAACTTGTTCGCGACCTCAGCAAGTGCATTTAATTGACAAGTAATATAATGGAGTATATTTAAGACCCCAAAGATCATCGAACCCTAAGGATTGGTTTATGCAGTTTAACTAGATTGATTACAAATATGTGTTAAACAATTTTTCAAGTGTATATTGGTGTGAGTTATATCTATCAAATTTGAACAACTAAAATTAAAGTGATTTAAATTAAAAATGTAAAACAAACAAGTGTAGTAAAATAGAGTATAAGAGTTTAGATAATAACAATAACTTAAAATGCTATTTGGGAATCAAATCCTTCCCATACCCAATGCAACATTCATTTTAACATAAATTCATATATTTTAGATTTGGATGACCCAACTAAACCCAAGTTTTCCATTTTAGAACCAACTATTCTAACTGCCCAATTTTTCATTCCGAAGCCAACTATTCTAACTACCCAATTTTTCATTCCGAAGCCAATTTGATAGCTAGCTTAAGAACGGGTCTAACAAATCTTAGATATAAACTAGTTTTCCATTTCGGAGCCAACTAATCTAATAGCCATTCATTTTCCTTCCTATTTCTAGATTTATAATGCATCAACTCTAGATTTAATAACCTCCATTCTGGAATTGCCATCAAATATACATCAAATGCATGTAAAAATATAGCATACATAATATCTACTTTAAACAAATCACTACAAGAAAAATCCTTATTCCTGACGAAAAATTACTGATGGAATATTTTCCATCGCTAATTACCGACGTAATAAATTTTACTGTAGGTAAAATTGTCGAAAAAATACATATTGCGATGGAATAACAAATCCATCGTAAATAATGTAGGAAAATTTTCCCGACAAAATTTAGCGACGGAATAAAAATTCTGTCATTAAATTGGCGCCCATTTTTCGTGGTTGAAATAGGCCACGAAATGTAACTACGAAATCATATTTCCGTCGGTAAATTATTGACGGAATCATATATCCGTCGGTAATTTACCTACGGATAGATTTTCCATCCATAATTTACCTAAGAAAATATTATTTCGTCGGTAATTTATCGACGGAAATATTTTCCGTCGGTATTTACCTACGGAGATATTATTTCGTCGGTAAATTACAAACAGAAACATGATTCCGTCGGTATTTACCTACAGAATTATGATTTCATCGGTAAATTACTAACGAAAATATTATTCCGTCGGTAAATTACCTACGGAATCATGTTTCCGTCAGTAAAATTTCCTTAAAAAGCAATTGTTGTTATAAATTATAATTGTTATATTTATTTATTTTCTTTTAATAACTTTATTTTTTAAAAAAATAATAACATAAATTTTGATTATTTCATAATATGATTAAGTTAATAATGATTTATAAATAGTACTATGTGTAAAATTTAATTATTTCATTTCATGTAAATTTAATTATTATTTCATAATATGATTAAGTTAATAATGATTCTCCGTTTATTTGTCCACATAAGATTTATATATAACTTTTTCTTAAATGAAAACATGACAAAAATATTATAAAAATATAAATTATATTTTCATACAATTTTATTTTATTTTGTCCATTTCATAAGATAATAACTTGAATTTAAACAAAAATTCTTTAAAAAATTAACATAATTGTAAGATTTTTCTTGTGCTTAGGTAAACGTCATCATAATTTATGTCATCTATCGCATAAGTTATAAATTTTAATTTAAAACCATGAAATTATAAATTTTAGTTTTAGTCAACTAATTAATTAATTAAACTATAAGTTAATCTATACTATATTGGATTTTTTTTAATAATATTAAAAAAATATTTAGGGAAATGGGGTGTGTCAGAAAGTATTTAGAGTGGGTGGGGTTATTTTCGAAAAATGCAGGGAAGAGCTGCGTGATTGGCTGGGAGAGGAGTGGGAAGCTGCCACGTGTCGCACCGTGATGGAAAACGTAGTCAACACCTGCATTATCAGCTGTGCTCTGGCCCCGTTCCACGTGTCGGCAGCAGGTAGATCACGCAGTCAAAACTTGCGTGGTCAGTCCAACTGAAAATCTGACCCTCTCCCTTTATTTCACTCTTTAAAACTATCATTCTCCCTTCAAAAATTTCACTCTTAAAAACTTCATCATCTTCTCTCTCACTCGGTCCTCATTCCATTTTTCTTAGTTGATTGAAATTGTTCATGTATTTATGTATTGAAGAGTTGCTCTTGAAGTAATAATAGGTAAGTATAATTTAAAAAATTATATTTAAATAAAATTATTAAATACTTAAAATAAATGTTATTATGGGTTGTGCAGGTGTTTTTTTTATTATTTTGGAAACAAGAAGAAAAAAAAAGGCAAGTAAATACTTTAATGTAGTATAAAAAATTTTATGTTCATATTTAAATTTGATATTAGTGTTATATAAAATGTCACAATACGTTGAATAATATATGTTCATATTTTAATTTGAATATCTTGTTTAATTTTAATTATTTATTGTTTAATTTAATATTATATATAATTTTTTATATGGTGGAATAATATATGAATGTATTAATTAAATTTGAATATCTTGTTTAATTTTAATTATTTATTGTTTAATTTAATATTATATATAATTTTTTATATGGTGGAATAATATATGAATGTATTAATTAAATTTGAATATCTTTTTTATTTTTAATTATTTATTGTTTAATTTAATATTGTATATAATTTGAATATCTTGTTTATTTTTAATTATTTATTTTTTAATTTAATATTGTATATAATTTTTTATATTGTGGAATAATATATGAATGTATTAATTAAATAATTTATTATTATTGATAGTAGAAAAATCATAAAATTTTTTTACTTATAGGCAGTTGAAAAATGTCATCATATATTGAAATTTATTTGCACACGGGAGGAAAAATCAGTTATGGAATTGCAAGATTTGAATATGACATATCAGCACCGAATATCATTACAAGGAGATTAAGAATTAAAAATAAGCCAACTCTTGCTGAATTGCGTCACAAAATCCATGTTAAAATGGGTTTAGGCATGAAT
Source organism: Excoecaria agallocha (assembly GCA_037975025.1). Classification (NCBI taxonomy): domain Eukaryota; kingdom Viridiplantae; phylum Streptophyta; class Magnoliopsida; order Malpighiales; family Euphorbiaceae; genus Excoecaria; species Excoecaria agallocha. The sequence goes on along the minus strand of CM075808.1, from coordinate 99,182,574 downwards.
GATGCGATTTCGAGAATTATATACAAGAGTCCGGTGTACAATGGAGGATCGTTATGTTGGATGGCGGTAGACTTAGCAGATGATGATGACGTAGATGCAATATATGACAATCTAAGGAGATATGAACATTATAAATTGGTGGAATTAATCATTTTAGTTGTTGGGTCCAGTCAACCAAGGAATCGTAACGATTATCAGTTTGCACATGAAGGCTTTCAAATGGAAAACACAGGGACACCTCAACAAATGTACGTTAATGATATTGGTTCGAGTCAGTCGGGGCAGTCAGTAAGTGGACAAGACATTGAAATATTTTCTCAATTTAGGGAAGATAATATTTTCAGTCAGGCAAGACAATCTCAATGTCGATGGGATGGTGACTTGATTGGAAGGGAATTATCAATCGATTCTGGAGCAGATCATATACAAACACAAGCAAGCCAAATTCCTAATGTTTTCATAAGTGAACCGCATCGGTCATTGAGTCAAAGGATGGGGAATTTTCTAAGAAAATTCATCTTCCAAAGTAGATCAAGAAGTCATTTACCTGATAGAAATTTTTCATTTGGGACACATGCTCAGCTGAGATAGAGTAGTGATCACAACAGTCATCGATATTCTGTATCTCATATTCCAGAAGTCAGAAGGAGGAGTGTTGTAGCCCAAGGCACTTATGACAGATCTAGAAGATCTATTTCACATATTGAAGATGTCAATCAAAGCCATTTTATATCACAGGCTGAAGATGTCAATCAGCAATGGCAGTCTGCCAATAGGCGAGATGGTGATTTGCTTGAAGATGGCATATCTGGCGGCACTAATGTAGTTTGTGGAAATGAAGAAGCCATTAACTTAAGTGAAGATGATGCTTTTGTTGATGGTGTAGTTAATAATAACTATTTATCGCCTAATAATGATCTGAAAGACGAAAATGCGGACATTAATGGAGGAAGTGATAGCTCAGAAGAAGCTGGTGATGGTAATGAGTTCGAACATACACTAGATACCAGTCCATTAACATCACTGCATCCAACTAGTGAGGTCGAAAAAGATATTTTTACATTTCCGTCGGAGCATCATTATACTTTTGACTTCGAAGCATCCCAGGTAGATATATCAGAAGGTGTGAACTTTAATACTTGGGATGGTATGTCTGAGTTATCCACTGGCCTTGTTTTCAGTAATAACGATGAAGTTAAATCTGCTGTCAAAAAATACTCAATAACGAGAAATGTTGATTTTAGAGTGGTTGAGTCGAAGCCAAAATACTGGGTTGTAAAGTGTGCACAGTCTGATAGCGGATGCATGTGGAGATTAAGGGCAGTAAAGAAGGGCGTAAACCTATGATGGATTATCATCAGGTCTATAGGGCCACATTCATGTCCAGGTGGAAATCTTTCTTTGGATCAGCGCCATAATCATAACATCTAGCTTCATCAGAATGTGCACCTCCGGAAGGCCAAGTCTCATGGTATGAAGGCACATCGAAAGAGGTCGAAGTATCCTCCTGAATAAATGGCCAGTGCAAAGGTGGGGGTACTTGATGCACTCTTGGATCAATAGAAATAGTAGGAATTGTAGTCCTTCTTTCTGCCATTCCTCTCCTATTACGTCTTCCAACACGAAAATCTTCAAATGGTGTTGATAGTGGTGGAATATTTACTGGATCGGGAACAGGCTGACGAGGATAATTAGTGTTTGTCCTGTCATATGCACCTACAGCTCCTAAAATACTTTCAGAGGCGAAATGAATATTTTCGCCTTCATGAAATATACATTCAGCAGCATCAGCCTGCATAAAAATGTAGATTTTTTATACATATATAGTAATAGTCATAATTAACAAATATGCGTTTAAAAAAATATATGAACAATATCACATACCGAAGTGACCATTGCAGCCCCAACCTGTGTTATCCATCTTTTTGTCCGTTCTATATATTATTGCATATATTGTGATCTCGGATGCAATGAAAAATTGAGAACACGACCCCTGATAACCCGACTATGTTTATTGTGCCACTCAAAAATAAAAGTTGCAAATTTAGTTTCCCAGTTTTGATCTGTGTGTCCCCTTAAGTCTATTGAATGCACCTCATAATTTTTCTGCGGTGCTTCTGGAATCGACTGATCCATACCAAATTGTCTCATACACCTATCGGGTTGATGCCACTCAATAATATTATAGCATATTAGTGGCACAACTGATCTCCAACTTGCATGTCCACTAGTGCAATATTGAGGCAATAAATGCATCACATTTTTATACGGTTCCCATACCATCTACATATAAAATACAATAAATAAATTAATAATGTTACATAATTTATTCTAATTCTCAATATTAAAAAAAATACTTCTTTAACAATAAAAAATATTAACCTGATCATAACTTTGCAAGTCCAATTCCTCGCGGTACTGCTGAACATTTTTATTATTGTTATTCCTTAAGTCCAAATGGGATCGCCACCTGTTACAAATAAAATTATAGAATTAGTCAACAAATATTATAACCATAAAAAAGTAACAAATAGGTTGATAAAATCTACCTATAACCATATGGTCTAGTTTCAATATACTTACATATACTTACATAAATAGACATAATATATATATTTTATAAATATTATATTTTTTAATTTTAACTTACAATATACTTACATATCCGTTCCATACCGCATCAGCTCGGTGCTTGCCATTCATAGTAAGCAGCTCATCATTAATTGGTCCCGGATTAATATATTGGCGTGCACCAGACGATTCCATTTTTTCTGTATCATACTAAAATCTAATTTTGTAATTTATATCATTTTAATACATCAAATTAAATTTCTTTAAATTTCACTATATTTTTATTACAAATATATTTTATTCCACCATATAAAAAATTATATATAATATTAAATTAAACAATAAATAATTAAAATTAAACAAGATATTCAAACTAAAATATGAACATATATTATTCAACGTATTGTGACATTTTACATAACACTAATGTCAAATTTAAATATGAACATCAAATTTTTTATACTACAATAAAGTGTTTACTTGCCTTTTTTTCTTCTCGTTTCCAAAATAATAAAAAAAAACCTGCACAACCCATAATAACATTTATTTTATATATTTAATAATTTTATTTAAATATAATTTTTAAATTATACTTACCTCGTATTACTTCAAGAGCAACTCTTCAATACATAAATACATGAACAATTTCAACTAAATAAGAAAAATGGAATGAGAACGAGAGAGAATATGGTGAAAGGAATGTGAAATTTTTATGGATTGAAGGGTTAAAGGAAAGTGAGTTTTAAAGGGTGAATGGTGAAAGAAAAGTGAAAAAATCTATTGAATTAAGGAGGGTCGGATTTGAATTTAATTACTCCGGGTGTCGACACGTGGAAGGGGCAGAAGCAGAATGGAAAACGTAGTTGTTGACTGCGTGATCTATCTTCTGCCGACACGTGGAAGGGGGGCCAGAGCACAGTTGACCACGCAGTCAACACCTGCGTTTTCCATCACGCTACGACACGTGGCAGCGTCCCAATCCTTCCCCAGCCAATCATGCAGTTCTTCCCTGCGTTTTTCGAGAATAACCCCACCCATTCTAAATAATTTCTGACATACCTCCTTTCCCTAAATATTTTTTTTTAGCATTATTAAAAAAAAAACCCTACTAAATTTACGTAAAGGCTACACTATTCAAGAGTGATATGAAAACAAAAAAAATGTTCAAAATTATAGTTAAAAATTATTAAAGTGCAAAAGGCAAAGGCAATAAGTAGTTTATGAAAATAAGAAATATTACTATTAATAATCAATATTGCAAACACAAAATCAAACTATCATCACCGGCGCTTAATGTGTTACAATAAAAATTAAATTTCCGAATATATATATATATATATATATATATATATTGAATTTACTAAAATGATAGACCTCCAATAGTATGAAAGTTATAAATAGATTGCACTTAATCAATATAAAAGAGAAGTTAATTTATTGCTATGAAGACGTTAGAGCTCTTTTTTCCCTTTTAATTTCTTAATTCTAATGCTATTAAATAATTTCATTAATTTATTTTATTAAGTTGCTAAGTCTTTTGGTAGAGATGAAAGCAAAAATAAAAATTTGGTTAATATGATGCTCAGTTCTTGAACATGACAATTTATATATTTTATATATTTCACATTTAGTTTCTAAAATTAGCCAATTCGATTAACATAACTAATTATTTTTAACCTATTATAGAATATAAAATTATAAAAGAATAAAAATTTTAATAATTTAATTAATATATTTAATCAATCTATCATATCCACTTACAAATTACATGATTTCCTTTTCTTAATTATTTATAAAATAAATGAAGAAACAAACAAATGTCATTGTTTATGAAAAATGTGTTAAATATAAAATAATATATTTCACAAGGACAACAAAAAATATACATGTACTATATAATAAGAATTGTCCAGACAAAATATTAAGGCCATAAATTGTCTAAGAAAATGACAACTAAAGAAAAAAGAAAAAGAAGGGAAATCGGGAAGGAGAGGTAGAGAATGCAGGAGGGCCTCTCACCGATCAATGGCACCATCACCGGCGGTTTTCGCTCTGTCGCTATCTCTGATCGCCAGCCACAGGTGCGTTTTGGTCTGCACCTCCCGCCGTCAACGGCCCCAGTTCCCTTCTCTCCTTGTTTCCTTTCCCCTTGCCGTAGCTTTCACCACCACTTTCCGGCGAACGGCAATGGCCACCAGTGACACCATATATACCGGCGAGCTCCTAGAAATTAGGTGAGTCCAGCGACACCCTCCATCTGCCCCTAATCGCCGGCAACGAGTAGATCAGGGAGGGAGAAGGCGGTGGTTCTTGAGCAGATCCTGGTCAAACGACGGTGCTTTAGAGCGTGTGACCAGTGCTGTGGGACTCCTCTCGATGTCGGCTACCTTCCGGTGTCCTTGGCTCATACCGGCGAAGCTCCGGCAACTGCCAACATTGCCTATGTTGATTTCATTTTAATAAATTCTAAAATTTGTTAAGATTTGTTTATTTTCTTTTAAATTAAGTGTCTGTTTGCTATGATTTTATTTTTGTATAATGTATTTTGGTGGTTGGGTTTTGATGATTTAGGATCCAGATTTTATAAATAGGGCCTTACCTACAAATACAATCTGAAGAATCATGGAAACAAATAGAATAACTTTTCCATCAAGCAAGAAATTTATGCATTAGTAGATAAGAAGACTGAAGTCTCACCAGGAATTCCCATGGATTGAACTTGTAGATATTGACGCTTGCTATTATAGAAAGTTCTGGATTGAATGAAGATGAGATTTTCTTTTTCAGATAATGGTTGATGAGTTCCTCATTTGTAGGATGAAATCTGAATCCTTCTGGTCATCTCAGCCATTTCTCTGGGAAAAAAAGGTATTTCTTCTTTCCTTTTGTATTTATTATTCGTTTCTTGATTGGATCTTTGGTTTTTCTTTCTCAATTTAATGATAAATTGAACGTTAATTATATCATTTTATTTATTTTTGTTGCCTCTTCTTAAACTTCTTTTTACAGTTCAGATTTACAAATTTTTTTAACCGCGACTCTATATATTAGGATCTTTGACTATTATTCTGAAATTGAAGGGTTGAGAAATGCTGTTTTACTGATTTATTTTTCAGCAAGTTTACGATTAATGTTTGCAATATAATAATTTATTATTATTTATTTATTGAAAATCAGGATTGAGGATGTGTTTGCACGTTATGTTAATCTCCCAGACCAAGAGAGAGAGCAGTACGTATGCTCTTAATATATCTATTTATGGATTCAAAATTACGTAATTTAATTATTTTTCACTTAAATGAGGTTAATTAACCTTTTGATCTCTTATATATATATTCTTTTTTTTTTCTTTTTTGTGCAGTGCCATATACCCCAAACATAATAGACATCTGTATGCTTTACAACTCAATTATTTCTTTTGGTATTTTGACCTTCATTTTTATTATATATATCATAATTGCTTATTTTCTCAATTTTTTTCTTGTTTTGCAGTGATTTCCAGAACAAAGAGGTAAAGCATTTATTATATATCTAATTTTCCACGGTGGATACAAGAAAATAAAATGGAAGTATTAACATTTTTATTTTAATGCAGTATTTGCTAAGGACCCTTCAGCAACTTAAGAGCGAAAACGATATTGCTCTTCAACTTGCCAAGTTGGCCTTCTGATCCCTTATATTATATTCTCATTTCTTATTCAATTATTTCCTTTTTTTGTGATGTTACTTTTGCTTCAACTTGGATGCTGCAAAAAGTCCGGCAGCATTCAACTCTGATGTTGAGGTAAACATTGCGTCACATGCTATTATCTTTTCCTAATTAAAAGTTAATTAAAGTTTCATTCGATTGTGATATTAATATAGAATGAATGAAATTTTGTTTGCTTTTGCTTGTCTTATTGCTGTCATTGAATAACTTCTAATACGTGAAACTTGCCTCTCCTATATTCTATAGTTGCATAGTTTAAGTTTCGCATGAATGGTCCTGTTGGTGTCCAATAATGAGAAAAATATCTCAACTCTTTTGATTAAGTGAATATCTGATTATTTTCATTTCTTTTATGATTTCTTTGTTGGCGTGAACTCGTTCTACTTATTAATTAATTGTTTTTTATTTATCATATGCACTTACAAATTGTAAAGAACTAAACATGTAGTTTTTTCCAAGATAGGAAACTGCATGACAATTACTTTGACCTCCCATTATGGATTAATTAATTTTTTCCATTGGGAATAGAGTGATGCATGATAATTCATAAGATTTTTATTTCCATCCCAACATAGACTTCCATGATATCTGTTTACAGATATAATACAACAATTACTGTTGTATAATACCTGAAACAAACTTGATTGCCTAGTTAATTTAAACCTTTAGGATTAGAAGCATGATAATTTATATGATATATGTCCATTTTATAAATAGTAAAAACAATATGTTTCAATTTACTGTCATGCAAGGAATGGATAAAATAAAATAAAAAGTATTTAGTACTTTTTTAATTTTAATATTAATTCAAAAAATAGAGTTATAAAAAGACAATTAAAGGATTTGATATAGATTCCATTAACAATTATAAGATTTATGAATGAAAAAAATATGTGAAGTTTGCTAATTTTGATTCGATATCCACCCTACATTCTGATTTTGGGTTGAGCTGTTGAACTCTCATATTTTAATTGATGGAAATTTTTAAGTGCATGATTAGTTAGGTTTGACTAGCTTCAATTGAACATTCAGTATTTTATTAATATAAGTTGTTCCTATTTTTATTACTTGGAACTAACCATGTTTTTATTTGTTTCTTTGTTGCTGAATTTGTGGTATGGATTTAACTAATCTAATAGAATCTTGTAGTTTTATCAATTTTTGGTTGAATTGTAGAGCTGGCATCAGTTGCTATTTTTTTTTCTGTTGTTTTGAATTCATAGTGGCTTACCAGTATCACACCATACACGGGCACTGTCATAAGCTAGAGTCAATTATTAAACATATATAATATTTGTAGTTACAGAATTGTGACGAATAAGGCAAATTTACCGACGGAATTCACTTACCGTCGCTAAATTTACCACGGAACACACATTCCGTCTGAAATGTCTATGGAATACTTATTTCTATCGGTAACATTGCCGACAGAATATATAAATCCGTCGGAAATTTTAAAGACAAATTATTTCCGTTGGTAAATATGACAACTGATGACAGGTTTTTGGTCTGCACCTTCCGACGGAATTAACGACGAGAACATTTTCCGTCGATAAATTTACCAATGAAAATTTACCTACAAACTGATCTCCTACACCATTTTTCGTCGCTAAATTCCATCAGCAATTTTGTTTTCTTATGAAAAATCACTCAATTTCATTGGGAATTTTCGTCGAGAAAATGAATTTTTCTTGTAGTGAATATAAATCCATTAACTTGAATAAGATAATAGTTAGATACTTGAATAAACATTAATATCAAGATCATCACAAGGGAAAAGAAATATGCAAAATTATATTTAATTAACTAAGCTTCATTGTCTTACATGGGTATGGGGATTCAAAGATCCCCAAACAACTAAAGGACTACTCACTGTACATGGTATAAAATGCAAAGACAAAGGAGAAGGAAACTTTTAAACCCATTTGTGAAGATAGATCTGAAGTTGGAGCAGCTCCCTTTCTTTAATCCAAGCAAAACTTGATTGAAAACCAAAGTTGTATCTATTGTAACTAAGCTAGATCTATAGTTTTTGGTATTGAAAGTATAAAACCCTAATAAAAATGAAGTTTTTACAAATAAGAACAAAGCTAAAAATCCTAAAAATCTGTAGAAAAGTTAAAAATTACATTCTACAGCTAAGACTCTTAAAAACTCCTTTCAAAAATGCCTCCTTAAACCTAATAAAAACTCAACTTTTATAGTATTTACAGAGGCACACGATGGAAATAGTTTAGTTTTTGCCGTGTACAACCAGTTAAAAAAGTATTGTAGCAATGGCACACGTACGGCAGAGACCATTTAGTCTCTGCTATGTGTATCTTTATGGACTGAAGCTCTTTGAACTCTACTTGGAACACAGCGATGACACTTTTGTCTCTACCATGTGCTTTAGTGAAGCGGTACGCTTTGACAATTCTGCATGGCACACATCGGAGACACTTTGGTCTGTGCCATGTGCAAGGTCAAAATTTTGCAAAAAGTCAAAATTTCATAATTAAGCACACCAAAACTTTATAATTCTCAATATTATCTCATTTGGCACAAAAAAAAAGGAATTTAACACATAAAACACGACAAACACACAAAACAAAACACAAACACAGATAAAAATATACTAAAAATAAACACTAAATTGGAGTTATCAAAGTTCTTGCCTTTCTTGTCAGATCCAAAACAAATCCTCTTCCACTCCACTTTGTTTGATCCGAAATCACTTCCCTCTTTCAAAATTCCGATTTTGTTTGAAGTGGCAAAAATCTCTCTTATGCATGCTCTATCGGATTGCTCTGCGATCAAACCCAATCCCAAGTTTACATTTTTAATGCTATTATCCAATCTCTATCCCTTCATTGCAAGAATAGGTCGAAGCATATTGTTGGCATTTATCGTGAAATCTTAATAAAAGGTCTCTTTCCTCATACCTATACAGTTCCTTATGTCTCATATTCTAATTTGCAAATGTAAAATTGTGTATAAGTGGAGATTGTTTCTCAGACATGCTATTACGATTAGAGATTAAACAGACTTGCTTGAGCTTGCTGTATACCATTTTCATTTAACCATAAAGTATGTTTTATTATATTCTCAAAGTTTGCCCAAAATTTCAAGCTTTGAGTGTGGGCCAGCAGATTCATGCCCATTCAAGAGGAGTTGTACATAGATAATGATATGCTTGCTTTTACTATTTAGGTATCAAGCAAAGAAGCTATTGAAACTACTAAGTTGCTTGTCTTGAAAAAAGGCTTGTTGGTAAGTTCTTAACCATCTAAAAATTCTCATTTTAAATGCAAATCGTGATTTATAAGAACATATTGATTTCTTTTTACTTGTAATTATAGGTAGGATTATCATCAGGCATTGCAACTGCTGCTGTAATAAAGGAGTCAATTTCACTTATAGTCACTAAACTTATATTTAATAGCTCAAAAATTATTGATTTATTTTTCGTGACTTAAATAATATTGAACTTATCACATTTTTGTAGAAAAGTCATCTTAATCTGTTTTCGGCTATAATCTTTGTTGGAATGCTGACGTGGTACATCACATCATATGCCTGAACACACATTGCATGATACGTCAGCAGTCATGTCACCGAAAGAAGCCATATCCCACGATACGTTAGCACGCCACGTCATAATTCTGGACACACGTGGCCTCTTCCGGTGATGTGACTGCTGACATGTTGTGCCATGTGTGTCTAGGCATATGACGTGACGTGCTATGTCAGTATTCCGACAAGAATAATATGACTTTTCTGCAAAAAAAATAATAGATTTAATGACATTTAAGTTATGAAAAATAAGTCAGCTACTTTTAGACGATTAGGCGTAAGTCCAGTGATCATAGATAAAATTGACCCAAAATAAAGTTGGCAAAGAGACCAGAAATGGTTGAAAAACTCATTGTTGCAAGTTGATTCGATTGCCATCAAATTAGCATCAAAATTGAATTCTTTTCTTTTCTGTTTCACCCAATTCCCTTGAAACAAACAAATTTATGTTTGAGTATTCAGGTGATTTTTCAAGTGGCAGCAAGCGATATCTGTCTTCTCCACTGCATGATTCTATTAGAAATAAGGCTAATAAAAATTGAAAGGCTGAGTGATTGTTGTGTGTTTGGTTCAATCCTAGAGAGCACCAGCCATCCTTTGTGCCATTTTTTTGGTTGTTACTTGGCATTAGATAGCTTGTTTTGTAATCTGAATCGTACATTGAAATTAGATATTCAGAGTGAAAAATTTTATCTCGGATGAAGCAATGGTTTGTGCAAATGATTATAGTCCCAAAGTTCCGGTCATTTGAAAAGAGAACAATTCAGGATATTTTCAATATTATGTACCTGTTTCCTAATTTTTGTACTTATATTTGTGCAAATGAACCTCCAATTTATATATGGAACATATGATGTTGATGATTGTGTAGTCACCATTTGTTAGGAGCTGTTGTTTAAATACCATTCATGTGTTATGGTGGATATAAAGCCATGATTGTCCTGTCATGTAACTTTTATTTTTATTTTTTCACTTTTTCATGTGTGCAGGTGAATTGAATAGTGTGACTTAATAATACATGAAAATAGATAAATACTATGCAAATAATAAAAAAGATAGAAGAGAATGTAACAAAGAGAGGTCATTTTTCATGTTATGATATTTTTTTTAAAGCAGTAGATTTTAAATTTTATATTTTATTAAATATTAATTATTCAATGAATCAATATTAATAAGTAGATTATATATAATATCTATTAATGAATATTAAAACATTTTTGAAAACACAAATAACAAAACAAATTTTAAACAGTTTTTGAATTTTAAAAAACTAAAAACTAAAAGCATACAATTTTATCAAACACACTTTTATTTATTCACGAATTCATTTTTTTCAATTTACTCTTCCATAACGTGAGATCCTCTTCCTTTCTCAATATTTCGAGAATTGATCACCAAATTCTGTTTCAGCTTGGCCAAAAGAAATTAATATCATCTTTTAATTCCATTTGACTGAATTAAAAGCTCACCATATAATGAGGTTATCGCCATTAGTGCTAAATGTTTAGGGGAAATGGGGATGGAAGACATTGCTATTAACGGTTAGACTAGTATTTTGAAGCCAAAATTACATGAGAGCAATAATAGAAGTTTTTTCCGAACTTAGCAATAATAGAAGTTCACACCAATTAGTGTATTGACATAATAAAATTAGTAACCGCATACATATATTCTTTTTTTTTTTACAATTTATTTTTGTCATGTAGCATTTTTCTATTAGGTTTAATATCACTCATAATTACTGAACTTACGCCTAATAACCTAAAATTAACTGAATTATTTTTCGTAATAAAATTGTTACTGAACTTCGTATTCTTTTGTGCAAAAGTTATAATAACCGGTTTTATGTGAAAACCATCGCTGAAATGCTGAAGTAGTATGCCACATCATCTACTTGTACACATATGGCATGCTGCGTCATCAACTAACGTCAGCTATTTTTGCATATGTGGCATGCCATGTCAGGTTACTTGTGCACACGTGGCGTGCCACATAAGCATTCCAGCAAGGGTCATCACTAAAAATCGGTCAAGATGACTTTTGCGTAAAATAATACAAAATTTAATAATAATTTTATCACGAAAAATAATTTAGTTACTTTTAAGTTATTACGCTTAAATTCAGTGACTATGGGTGAAACTAATCTTTTTTCTATTGGTGTTTGATCCATAAATTCATTCATGAACTTGATCTAAGTAAGTATTTCCCTTTTTGCCAAAATACTTTTGTCCCTGTAATTTGGATTGAGTAAAAATATACAAAGTGTGTTTCATGAGGACAAACTAACTCTTAGTCTAGAAGGAAGGCCAGAATTAATTAAGCTTTTGGAAGGAGGATAATACAAATTAAAGATGAGATGAGATAAGATAAGATGACAATTGTCATTTCTCTCTTAATTAGAAGTATTGGGTTTCAAAATTTTTCATTTTTCCACCAAATTTTTCAAAATTTTTAAATGAAAAAACATATATCTTTATTAATCAAAACAAATGAATTGCAAAGCAGTTCTAAGGCTTCCGCAATTCCAAACTTGCATAGGACCAAGAAAAACAGACGAAGTAGCTTGTAAGTGATAGCACCACTTCTATCAGTTTCACCAAACAAATCCAAACTAGCTTTACTCTATACATCACCACCAATTACTTATAAATATATATTGATGCCTTTCAACATCAATGTGTCATCAATATGAATTTTATATAAAGTTGAGTGAGGCAAATATAGAAATTCAAAATATCATCATCATCTTTAGGAAGACGGAGAATACATATTGGTCTAGATGTTTAAAGCAATTGGATGCTTTTTCGTTTTTTTTTTTTTAAACCGACAACTGTTTTAAAAGTATTCAATAATTTTTTTCAATTAATTACTAATATTTTTCAATTATGTCTCAATCAGCCATTGTTTCAAATATTCCATCTTAAAACTTTTATCTGTCAGGAATAGATGATTTGTTTTTTTCTTATATATATATATTACAATATCCTTTTATTAATTATGAATTTTTTCAATTATTTACATCAATTATAAATTTTTGGACTATAACTTAATTATTTATGTGCGTGTACATATATATATAAAAGCCCCAGTAGAGCCTCGGAGCCGGCCCAAGCGAAGATTGGCATGGGGAATATATATATATCTTTTTATTAATTATGAATTTTTTCAATTATTTACATCAATTATAAATTTTTTGACTATAACTTACTCAATTATTTATGTGTGTACATATATATATATATAAGCCCCGGTAGAGCCTCGGAGCCGGCCCAAGCGAAGATTGGCATGGGGAATATATATATATCTTCCAAATAAAGTCTAGCCCCTAGCCTAGCAAGTAATTTCTCAAATGAGTTCAAAATATGTTGGTTATAATAAATGTAAAAATTATGAAGATGAAGGTCAAGTAATCTTAATTTGTCTACTATGTCAAACTTTACTTTAAGACGACTACCTAAATCTTACGCTATATTGAAAGTTAGAAACTACAATTAGATAATGGCTGAGGTGAGCATTAATTGGTCAATCGATTTATTAATAATTTTATTAATTAGATAATTAATTTTAGTTAACCGCTATATGAATTTCAGTTTTTAACTAATTTTTTTAAATCCATTTACTAGCTAGCTATTAAAATTTATAATGTTATTTTTAATAGTTAAAATTCAAAAATAAAAAATACAAATCAAACATAATATTCATTTAAAAAATAAAAAATAAAATTTTCGTAGTTAATTATAAAAATTGAATACATTTAATAATAGAGTGCTAATTGTGCACATTTAATACATATATAATTGTAATAAAATGATAATTTTAGTATTTATTTAATAAAAATATATGTATTATAATAATAGTTTAAAAAGTCATATATCATAATATTTATAAATTACAAAAATATTCAAAAATTTAAGTTTAAAAAATTAAAATATAATATATAAAATGTATATACATCGATTAATTATTAATCAATAGTTAACCTCCGAATGTTAAAAGTAAAAGCCGTAACTTTAAATTTTCGATTTGGTTAACTTCAAATTGGTTCGATTTTTCGGTTAATCAAAATTTCAGTTTTTTTGCTCACCCTTTGATAGGGATAGACATATACAGATTAACCAATGCATAATATATTTCTCAAGTGTACTCCATTAATATGAGTTTTTCTAAATCAAAGCCTAATAAGTATAGTCCACAAACAATCAATTAACCGCTAAATGCGATCTATTAACCATTAATGATCGGTTAACCATTGAAAAATTAATCATATACTTCATAAAAAAATGCACTCATAAAACTAAAACAAAAATGTTTCAATTTTTAAAAATAAAAGTATAAATAAAAATACAAAGTCATTAAAATTTAATATCAATTTCACAAAAAAAATATATAAATGCTCTAAAAAAAACAATAAAAAATACTAGTTTTATACTAATTTATTACTTATCAATATTGAAAAATAGATGATTTTCGGTGATCAAAATATAAAATATACTCCTATTTATATAAAAAATAGTAATAATTAAAATATGAAAATTGTTCTTATGAAATATATATGTAAAGTTATATATAAGGTTCGATTAACAATTAAGGGTGTGTTCGATAAAGTTGTATGTTTTTTGTTTTTAGTTTTTTAAAATTCAAAAACTGTTTTTTGTTTTTGTTATTTATTTTTCAAAAACAGTTTTTCTATTTGTTTTTAAAAAATGTTCTAATATCCATTAATAGAAATTATATATATATAATCTGATTTTTAATATTGAATAATCAATATTTAATGAAATTCAAAATTTAAAATCTATTGCAATAAAAAAATCATTACAATAAAAAAATCAATTATTGTTTAAGAAAAATTAATAATATAAATGTCAATTACTATAATTAAACCACATTCTCTATGTCATTCTATCTCAAGTACTGTTCATTTGACGAAATTGACTTGCATTTATATCAACAGTTTTCCGCAGCTCTAAAGTACTGGTTTCATTATTTTGTTGATCATCTCCAAGCACAATATTTTCATTTGCATACTCTACAAATAAAGAGTATATGCTTTCGTACATTCTAATAAAATTATGAATCACACAACATGCAACAGGTATATATTTTTATCGCTTTATGTCATATGAAGGCATATCTCTAAGGATAGGAAAACATGACTTTAAAACTCTAAAACAATGTTCTATGACATTGTGTAACAAAGAATGCATATAATTAAATAATTCTTCTGGACCTTATGGATTTTATCCTTCTCTGTAATCACGTAAATGGTAGCGTTTCCCATGGTATGGACTAAGAAATCTAAGCATGTTAGCATACCCTGAATCAATCAAATAATATTTACCTCGTGTAGGCATAGGAAAATTATTTGCTAGATTAAAAATACATTTTAAAAAAATTCTTGAGTCATTTGCCGTTCCTTCCCAACCATCATAACGAATGTAAATCGCATATCAAATGAGTAAGCACACATGATATTCTATGTAGGGACTGTTTTCTTTCCACGGTATAAAATTTGTTGATTGACTAGAATTAATTCATGCAGAAATGTGTGTGCCATCTATAGCTCCAATACAATTCTGTTATAAAAGTAATAATTAATAAGCAATATTAAAAATAATTATAAAAAAATTAAATATTTTGTTATCTTGAAAAATGGATAGTACTTTGAATTATTTTTGATCTCTGAAGGTGTTTCATCAAATGATGGAGGAACAATTACATGTTTAGCTATTGAACAAATAGAATATAGAACACTTTGAAAATGTCTAGAAATCGTATCTGTTGAATGTTGAAAACGTTCTGCTACAACTCTCTATCGGTCATTTTGACAAATGATGAGAAGAAAAATTGTCATTTGTTCTTGCACTGATAAAAACTTGAAATTTTTTAATGTTTCTCCCTTTTAATTCCTTGCATAAACTAATAAAAATATTTTTGTCCATCCGAAATAGATCATAGCACGTCATCGGATGACCATTTAATATCTCAACAATCCATTCATGACCTGTCAATTTTGAAATTTTTTGAAGTCTAGGTTTATCATTATACATAAAATTGTACTTATGGTTCAGATAAATCATCAATAATTATTCGATTTTCTCATCATATTCGAAAAAAATCATCCAAATCCATATCCCTATCAAAATAAAAAATAATTAACCTAAAAAATGATAAAAAATAATATCTATGCATAAGAAAATAAAAGAAATTTATTCCAACCAATTTCTAATAATAACCAAATCTTCAATGTCAATTGAAAAAAATCCAACATCAAATAAAATTTTTGTATACGTCCATAGATAACAAACTAAAGAAATGTAAAAAAGTAATAATAAAAAATCAAATTTGGATATTCAAAACCCAATCTTTCTTCCTTGCTTTAGACATGGCCAAAAACATCTCTCCATAATGAATCATTATGGATAAGTTTAACAGCTTTTGCAAAAGACAATCTATCTATTCCATCAAGTTTTTGCAGTGTTTCAAGATATTTAAAAATTAATTTTTTTTTATCATGGCTCAGTTGTGTTTCAAAATTGTCCCTTAAATTACCAACCGAGGTGGATGTTTTTCCTGAACTCATATTCTTCTCAAAAAATTATATTTTTTTTCTTTGAACTTTCTCCAATGTTAATCAATGCTTGAGCCATTGCATTTTGCAGTAATTCTCTTTTCTTTCTACTATTAGATCCTTATCCCTTGTTTTCTTTAACCTTTTATTTTTATTTATATCTTCACCCTCTTCATTAGAACTATCAAATTCTTTATTAGTATTTTCGTCTTCACTAATAGAAGTACTTTTAGTAGAAGGATGAGAATGAGCTTCGGTAGCAGCTATATCATCGTAGATAATGCACAACTTCCCGTATTCCGTACAACTTTTTTTCTAAATTTTCTTGCCATCTTATTCACCTGTTGGCAAAAAATATATATGAATTAATTATTCTATTAATTATACACTACTCATAATAATTAATAAATGAATTCATTAATATAAAAATATACCTTGTAAAATTTTTGCTATACATCGTCACTTGCAATAACTTAACCAGTTATTGAGTTGTATTCAATTTCTATCTCTTTCAATAAATTATTGAAATGCTTCCATTTGCTTCTGAGAATATTAAATTTATTCTTAAATTAAATTAGACTATACTCTTGCTTGGTTTTCTTTTTCATAAGATCTCTAATTTGTGCCCATGCACTTTTAGTGAGAGTAGTTGTTTTTCAATTTCCATTATTTACTTCTTCAACCAATAATGTTATAAAATAATCTTCAATTTGTGGTGACCAAATTGCTCCATCATCATGTCTAACCTCAACAGTGTTGTTATCATTTATATTCACGCTCCTTAATTTAAGTTTTCCATCTAAATAAAAAAAAAAAACTAAATACAAGAAATGATTGATAATTAAAAATAATAAAAGAACCATAATTTTCATGTAAATGATAAGAGGAATGAGGAGTAAATAAATACCTATTAACCGAATTATATTTATATTGGCTACCATGTGTAGAGAGAGGCCTACAAACAACCAATAATAAAAAATATATATATATATATATATATATATATATATATATATATATATATATATATATATATATATATATATATATATATAGTCAATAAAAAATATTTGGTGGCTAGGAAACAAGTGCAATGCAAACCAACGACGTTAGGATCATATGAAATGAATATATGAATATGGCTCCAAAATGCAGAATCTCATCAAACACTGAAAACGACACATATTAGTAAAATAGCGCATAAGTTAACTAAAGCAATTTCATATATTACTGAGAACTATTTCCCTCTGCTTCTTAGACACCAAATTCATAACCACTTGCAAGCAAAATAAAGTGATTATTATGCAGTAATTTGCAATAAATTGCAAGCATATTCGTAAGACAATGATATACCAATCAACACATCATGCATGACACAAGAAATTTGTTGTACAATTTAGATACTTCTTGAAAGCATGCACGAAACAAAATGCAATGTGATGATTGCAAATCAGAATGCCTTATCAAAAGTATACAAAATATGCAAGGATATTTTAAAAATATTAACATAGCTAAAAAGCCCCAGCATGGACCTGATTGCTTACTATGGCCGTTGTATAGTGGATAGACATTAAATGAAAGTACAAGTAGAGATTCAAGAAATAAATAAATAAAAATTGCCCCACATAATTCTAAGTGTAGGCCAAGCTTAATTGTCATGCATATACATGTAATAGCGTCAGTTCTCTCTTTTTCCAGTCTAACTTCTTACAAAATTACATATTTTTAGATTTGTTACAAGTGATGACTTTAGCTTATGTCTGGATAGTGGACAAGAAAAAAAATGGGGAAAATTGTAAAAAAGGAAACTGCAAATAAATATTTTGCATACGCTATCTAGGATTACTCAACCATATTACAAGTTCTAGTATATAACGAGAGCCTAGCTGCGTGTTATGACTCCATCTCCATGACTTATCCTATGACTTTGCAATTCCAAAACCAATCAAGATTTGTATACTCTGGTTATCATACTGAATATGTGATTCAAGCTTGGATATTTACTGGTCGATGGATCGGTGCACATCAACCCTAGTGCTATTCCATGTCAAAAAGGTCAATTGTTGTGCTATGTCTAGCCTATCATGGTGATTTGATCATTCTTCCTCTCACAACCAACTCAACCTCTATAGTATTATTCCCCACCTCTATGTGGTTTGTTATCTCGGATCTTCTTATGCTATTTATAGGTACTCATTCTCAATCTACCTTCACCGACTAGAAAATTCCAACCACTAACAAGATTCTTGAAACTCAATAAAACAACAGTTTGACAAACTCAATACTTCCATACTACATTTAATTCAACAATAGCTTGATAGAAAGGCCTAAAAAATGACATCTGTTTAGATTAGGGATGAGTATGGTTAATCGAAATTTAGGTTAACCGAAAAATCGAACCGGTTAACTGAACCAAAATTTTAGATTTATGATTTTTACTTTAAAAATCGATAGTTAACCGATCTGAAACCGAATATATATATATATATATATATATATATATATATATATATATATATATATATATATATATATATATATATATATATATATATATATATATATATATTATGAATTATATTTTAAATTTTACACTTATATTTTTCATTTTTTTGTGCAATTTATAAATATTATGATATATAATTTTGTAAAATATATATTTTTAGTAAATAAACATTAAAATTGCGTGCATAATTAGCATTCTGTTGTTAGTTTTATATTGAATATTTTTAATTTTTATAATTATTTATGAAAATTATATTTTTATTTTGATTATTTTAATGGATATTGTATTTAATTAGTATTTTTTTTATTTTTAAAGCATTTTTAACTATTAAAAATAATATTATAACTTGTATAATTTATTAAATTTATATATTAAAATTTTTTAATGGTTAACCGATAAATCGATCCGAAAAATCGAGTTAAAAACCGAAACCGATATAGCGGTTAACCGATAGTAATGGACTGATTTAAGAAAATTGTTAATGGACCGGTTAACCGGTTCATGCTCATCTCTAGTGTGTGTGTATATATATATATATATATATATATATATATATATATATATATATATATATATATATATATATATATATATATATATATATATATATATATATATATATATATATTTTTTTTTTTTTTTTTTGATAAGCCAGATTTGTCATTATTACCTTATTGGTATCTAAATTTAGTTTTGATAATGTAAAAAGTAAATGAAGTATTATTACCTTATTGGAATTTAAAATAAAAATTATCAATTACTAACATATTTTTATAAAATCAAGGTTTTTCAGTTATTTTCTTAATTCATTTGTTAAGATAAGATTGATTGCTTAATGGGATGGAGGGATTAACTAATTAAGCATAAGCCATTTTTTTAAGCATCTCTAGCCATATTAATTATCATCACACATATTATATGGGATTACTCTTTGTTGTTTCTCTGGTTAGAACCTACATCTACAAGTTAATATTTGTATTATAGTTCGAAATTATCCCAGTAAAATTTATTAAAGGCAGTGCAGCGTTTAAATTTGAAATTAAAATAAGGTTATAAAGCATAATTAATTTAAAGGGCGAATAGACAAATCTACCTCTAATATATGAAAAACGAGGCAAATAACCCCCAACAAAAAAGTAGATTATCTTTTTAAAAATTCAAGTTTAGTCCAAAACAGGAAAAGTTAGAAAAATCATTATATAGAGGAAACATTTATACTAGATAATTTAACTAAAGAAAATATAGAATTAATTAAATAGTTAAAAATATAAAAAAAAAACACGAATATGACTAATAGAAAAATAATACAAGACATATCGGTATAATTAAGCCCAAATGCAAAAAAAAAATTAAAAAATTATTAAAACAAATAAAAAAACAGATCAACTAGAATTAGTAAAATATAAAATATTTAGGAAATTAGAACCAGATAGCTTAGAAAGCAAATTATTAAATAAATTAGAAGAAATAGAGAAATTAATTAAATTTATGGCTTATAAAATGGGATATAATGTATAAAATGGGATATAATGAATAGACTTATAAATGGAATGAATAAAAAATATAAAAGGATATACCCTATGATGAACAAATTAATCAAATTAACAATAAATTATAAATCTTAAATCAAAATCTAATAAATATGAATATTAAACCATACAGCTCTACCAACAATTTATATAGAGAAGATAATTATAGTAGTGAAAGTTTAAGGTTACCAACCAATGCATTTATCCAATCCAAAAATGAAAATATAAATGACAAATTTGAAAAAATATTTAACATGTTAAAAGAAATAAAAGAAAAGGTTAGTGAAAGCTAGAGTAGAAAAAAAAAAACAGTGCACAAAAGATTAACAATAGCTTATAGAAAAAAAAAAGATTAACAATAAAAAATCCATATGTTAACATTAGAAGAAAAATTAAAATCATATGAAGAAAACGAAATAGATAAAGAAGAGATACTAAAATTAACATGAATAATAGAAAATTTACAAATGAATGTAAGTCCAATATTTACATAAGTACGAAGAAGTTAGGGATACGCCCATAACTCACGAGATAAAAAATTGGTCCTGATATATATGTGATAATATCAGAATAAAAAATAATATTAATATAAAATTAGTTCTTTATTTGAATTCCTCTTAATTAACAATTTGTTATAATTATTAGGATATTAATATAGGCAGTTACCTAATTTAAATTAGATAACTGACATATTAATTACTGATATTATTTTCTATATTTATTTTGAGTAATTGTCAAATTTTATTCTCATTTATTAAGGAAATTTTATTTACCTTAATGAGAGCCCTATAAATAGGGCTATGAATTCTATTCTTGGTAAATAAGAAAAGAATTTCATATCAAAACTCTATCAAAATTATTTCGCATTTTTTCTCTCTATTTGCTCGGGTTTTTAGTTCGTGAATTCAAGTTCTCATCCTGAGGTATAGCGAGGTGTGAGTGAAAACGATATCGGTGACACAAAAAGAAGAACGATCTCAGTGATTGTGATTCAACGCTACGAAAGGTGTTTATGATTACATCTCGTAATATTTTTATGGTTTATTTTTCTTTCATTAGTATCAAAGCCATATTTTTGCATTCCAGCATGATTTATATATAGATCTGAATTTTTGTGAAAATTCAAACATGTTGATATGTTAATTAATTTGCACTTCAGATCTATTCTGCATGTATTTATTTTTTTATTCTGGTCTGGAATTTTTTTTTTTATAATTTTTGGACACCAAAATTATATAATTAATTAAAAGTTCGTAATAAATATTTCTAGTGAAAATTTTTTATTTTTAACCATACTATTGGACTCAAAGACCCCAAAAACCCGCCTAAAAAATCCGACAACCTGAAACCACCAAGAAGGCGGCGTGTGAATTGTACGCGCCACCTGTGTACTGAACGCGTGCTAGAAGGCGCATCCCTAGCACACGCATCGCCACGCGTGCTGAGTGAGATGTCACTCGGCTACGTGGCCCAGTGAGGAGCGACACATGGGGTTATGGTAAAGCACCACGTGGCATTGGGGGATCCATTTGGTACCACATGGCACCACGTGGACCAACCAAAAGTTGACAAGTGTCGCCACGTGGCAGCCTATGGGGCTAACATGTGGCAAGGTGTTGCCAAATAGCTTGACGTGTCATGCAACTTAGCGTCCACGTGGCAACCTACAGTGCAGCCACATGGCATCTGGGTCTAGACACGTGGCTTGGTGGGTTATGCCATGTGTCGACATATGGACCAGTGATCGGTTGCCACGTGGTAGTCAGCGATCATGCCACATGTCTTATTTATCAATACAGTGTGCCCACGTGGCTTCCATATGGTCCAATGAGCGGTCATCATGTGTCACATAGTCCCGCAACATGGCCTAGTGGGGTCAAGCCATGTGGCAAGGTGCTCAACCAGTGCATGATTCCTCTGTTGCGCGTGTGCCGCATGAGAGCCACTTTCATCGACGCGTGTGGGTGCATGAGGGCTCCTCTAGCCACCATTTTTGACCCAATTTTTTTAAATTTAATTCTCTTAATTTTTTTTTTATTTTTTAGTGATTTTAAAAAAATGAGTTATAAAATTATTTTTATTAATTATTTTATTTAAATATTTATAAAAATTTAAGAAAATTGTATTTTTTTTCCGCCTTCTTTAATTTTCAAATATGTTTGAAAATTAATTATGTGGATTTTGTCCTTATATTTGATTGAAATGAGTTTTAATCAATTTTTGTTTGTACATGAGTGTACTAACAAATATTTTTTATATTGTTATGTGTAATAGATATGACGATGATAAGAACACCTATGGTTCTTGTAATGGCCTCGACACCGGATCAGCCGTGAATAATACTTTTCGGTAGTGAATAGTATTTTCTGGATCCGAAAGGACACTCGAAAGTCGAAAATATTTTATTAGACAGTTGGAAAGTAATGGTCATAGTGAGCTCGGAGTTGAAATTTGAAGTGAAATTGAGGTCAAATGAGCATTCAAAAGTCAAAAATACGAAAAAGGTAGCGAATCGATTTCCCTGATAGGGAAGGGAATTTAATTTTGCATAAATAATTAAAAATAGTAAATGAACTCTAAAAATTTTCATATTTTGTACGCCTACATGAATTTTTATGTAGAATATTTTGGTGATAAGAATTGAATTTTTCGGTGACACCGGCAGTTGTCGAATCGGACAGATAAGTTTGAATCGGATCGATAACGGACTCTGATTGAGCCAAAAATTTGCATGCTACCTATTTTTGATGTTTTAAGAATGATGGAATCAATATTGAAGTGATTTGAAGTGAGAAAGAGAGAGAAATTGGATTGGGCCTTAAATGGCCTAAAATGGGCCTTAATGTTTAAGTGGGCAAAGCCCACTCATCAAGCCCAATTTTGGGCCCATTAGAGAAGTATATAAAGGACAGAAATCTGGAGAAAACTCCAAAAAAATTGCTCATCTTCTTCCTCTTCCTTCTTGGCCGAAACTACCTCTCTCTTTCTCTCTCTCTTGCTTCATAACCACTCAAGATCTCTCATAAATTTCAACTTAAGAGTTTTAGTTCCATCCCTCTAGATAATTAATCAAGCTTCAAGCCTTTGATTTGAAGGAGGGAAGCAAGAGAAATCAAGAGGGAAAAGTTTAGGGGTCAAAATGAGGTAAGGGATTTTCAAGGTTTTAAATTTATTTGAAGGTACCTATAAGTAGTTTTAGGTGCCTAGAATTCATTTTTGTGGTTAAATTGAGCTAAAAAGATTGAAATCGTGGTTTTTCTTTGATGAAGAATTCAGCCACCATTGTTTTTTTATGTGATGGATGGATTTCTTTGGTTTAAGGCATGAAAAAGGAAGCCTAAGGAAGCTAAAGCTTGAGAAAAAGGAAAGTGACTACAAAATCCTTTGATTTTTCTATTATTTTGAATTAATTTCAATTATGCAACTAAGGTAAAAATGATAAAAGTGTTTAATTGGTGTGTTTATGTTAGGGTAATTGTAATTAAGCTAGAGAAAAGATAAATGGAAAGTGAAAATGAAAGAAAGAAAATTTTTAAGATTAAAAATGGTAGTGGCCGAAATTGTTAGTAAGGGAAATGGGTGAGAAAAATGCAAATAAATAATATATGTTAGCTTAAAATAATAGTAGACATAATAATTAATGTTTATGAATTTTTAGAGAATAATTAAAAATTATTTGGGAATTTTTAAAGTTATGTATAGTATATGTATATAATGAAAGTTGTGATTTATAGTGAATTAAGTGATTATTTGATGAAAAATGACAATAACTAATAAATAATGTTTAAATAAATTTTATTGACATTTATTGAAATTATTGTGATTTTATTTAGAATTTAATGTTAATATGTATATTGAAAATAGCTGAATTATTAGTTAATAATTGCATAAAAATATTGAAAATGGTGAATTAATATGAAATTAAAGTATAGTCAATGGAAATGAAATAAAAAGTCAACCGATGAATTTTTCGAATTTTTACTAAGTCATAAAAATAATAAGAATAATGAATTATTGGTAAATAATTCATACAATGAGTGAAAATGATGAAAAATATAAAATAATGTGTACACGAATTTTTATGGAATTTTATGCTTTATTAGAATATTTTCGAAATAAATTATTGATTATATTTAATTAAAATATTAAATTATTAAAAAATAATTTAATAAATAAGTACGTAATTATTAACTAACGCAAAGTAAATTGCTTCAGTGTAAAAAGAAATGAAAAAAGTCAAATTATGCATTTTCGAAGCATAAAATAATAAATTATACTAATAGAATTCATAATGGTGTAAAAAGTCATAAAATAATGCGTGACTAATTTATCAAAATAAATTAGTCAATAAAAAGTATTAAAAGAGTGAATAATCATAAGATATTTAGCCGACGAAATATAAATTGGCATAGCAAATGATTGAAAAGTTTGGACAGTAAAAGAAAAGGGAAGAATCGTAAAAAGTCAATCCTTGAATTATTAGAAAATAATTCGTAAAGAATTATACAAAAAGAATAAAAGAGAATTATGAGTTATAATGCCATAATTTATAATTTGTATAAAAGACTGAAAAACCCAAGTGTCTGAGTGAATTATTGAAGAATAATTCACAAAAGTGACTTGAAAAGATAAAGTGAAAGAAAAGACAAAAATTTATTGAATAGTCAAAAGCACTAAAAGAGTGTGTTCGATCAGAAATAAAGTGTAGTAATAAATAAAAGAAAGAAATTAAAGATTTTTAAATGTTTAAAAATTATTGCAAATACAATTGATTATCTTGCCCTTAGCGATAAGCAGATGATATTATTCTTATTTAGGATATAATTGGCTAGCCATAGGGACACCTCTGTACCGCGGTGCAAATTATGGCGACTTGCTTTGCTATGGGTAGGATCTTTAATCTCCATAGCTTCAATGTAAAGTGAAAGTGAAAGTGTATCTGTTTTCTGCTCTATGAGACTTAATCTTCTGAGATCATTTCTCTATCTGTTCAGTGGGACCTTTAGGTCCAGTTTCGAGTATCATTTTTGAAAATCCTGTTATATTGCATTAGGGGCGTATTGTAACAAATAAATCAGTACTGCTTAAACGAATTAAATATAAAAAGTTATAATGAATAATGATTCGTTTCGAAGAAAATGCAGAGTTGAAATAAATTTGTAAAGTTACTCGAAAAGTATAATTAATAAGAAAAAGAAAAAGAAATATTTTATAAGAATAAAATAATAAATAAAGATTAAGTCAAGTTTTTATAATGAAAAATGATTTAAATTGTATTTTGTTTTACATGAAAAAGATAAATTTAATTAAATGGGTATTTTCTGTACCAATTACTATCGTGAATAGTGATAAATTTAGAAAATAGTATTAATTTCCTATTTAACGTTAAAAAGTGATGGCAATGATATTAAGTGAAATTTGATGCTTAAGTAAATGTATTTCTGAAAGAAAAGTTAAATGAAAAGTAAAACGATAAAAGGGCATAGAATTGTTCAATGAAGAAAAAGTAAAAGATATAAGTTCTAAATAAATAATTGAACATAAGTAAATGTATAAAAGAAGGAAAGAAAGTTTTGACTGCAAAGTGCTCCAAATAGTTATATCGCTTTACAATAAAGCTTAAAGGCCCTTTAAGTAGTGATGTATTTATTAGTTAAAAGTTAAAGAAAAATAAAAGAATATATATCAAGAAGTGTAATTAAAATACATATTGAATAATTGAACAATAAACTAAGAAATAAAATAGTTTGATTTGGTAGCATTAAAGACACGAGTACCAATACACATT
Organism: Excoecaria agallocha; assembly: GCA_037975025.1. Taxonomy (NCBI): domain Eukaryota; kingdom Viridiplantae; phylum Streptophyta; class Magnoliopsida; order Malpighiales; family Euphorbiaceae; genus Excoecaria; species Excoecaria agallocha. Next base: position 99,156,345 of record CM075808.1, on the reverse strand, counting down.
GCTAAATGAAATGATAATTATATCGCTATGGCTAAAAAGATAAGACGAAAGTAAAAGTAAAAGTTATAGTAAATAATAAAGTAAGGGTAAAAGTAAATCTGATAGCGACCTATCTAAGCGGATAGTGTAAAGTAAAGTTAAAAAATTGAAAATCAAAGAATAATAATTACCAAAAACATGAGTTAATAATAAAACTAATGTTGATTAAAGTAAAAGGAAATGTTTAATGAAATAAGTATAAGAGTAGCATAATTTATGTAATTATGCCTTTCATTGGGAAATCCTTGGATTAGTAGTCACCACTGGGCATATTTAGTGTTCAGCACGTAGTGTTTACTGCATGCAAGTTATGAACTGTTGCGGAAGTATAGTACATAGTGGAGCTAGATCGGAAGAGAAGATTTTGTATAAGACTGGGTTGTGTTTTGGCATGTATATACTTAGACTATTAAGGTAAACGATTGAACTCTATTTTGATCATTGATTATCGATGGATGAGTGTTTGGTGTAAGTTCTCGGCATGAAGTTATTTTATTTATGTTTTAATTGTTTGCATGATTATCGATTGATTCAGAAATTAATGTAAGGTATTTAAAGTGTATCGAACTGTTCGAAAAAAAAACTTACTGGTTTCGGCTAAGTTTCGCATCGAAAAGGACTGTTCCGAGAAAGGTGTGACAATTCCACACACTCCTCAAGGAGTTTCTTTGGCCAATGCACAAGTGCGTGAGGTCCACAGCATGAGGTTTCACAAAAAGGAAAGGAATTATGATATTTATGTTATTGGTCATAATATAGTCAAAATGCATAGAAAGATGCAAGACTGTATTTGGGTTGGTGGCCTGGACAGAGGGTGGAATCATAAGTTACTTTATGATGTGATGTGTGAATCTTTTAACACCATGTGGAACACCAGAACTTATTTATTGGGTGCTGGCAAGAAAATTATAAGGATTTCATAATTAAGTTTTTATATAAGGTAGTGAAATAAGGAGTGTACAAGAGCAATCTATCTGAAATGGTGCTCAGAAGTGGGCGTATAGTAAATCACCTATGGTTAACTAATTACACACATGGAGTATCCCTACAGTTAATGCGTATAGTCAAGATGACAGTTCTAGTAATTATGATGGTGTTGGGTCCATCGAGATCCTGATTATTTATTTTGACATAAGTGTCATAATACTATTTTATTTTTTGCAGACTTTTATGTTGGGAATTTTTTTTCCTAATTTTGTTTTGAGATTAGACATTTGTGTCTTCTTTTGGATTTATTGGACTTTATAATAAATGTGTTTATTTTTTTATTTTGGATATTATATTGGCTTATAATTTTTCATGATGAATATGTTTATTTTAATATTATTTGCCATGCAATGTTTTATGAGTAAAATAGTTGCTTGATTATTTAGTTAAGGCTTAATTATCTTATTCACATAATATCCTCGATTAAGTTAGATAACTTAATTTTCAATAAATCAAATTTACTATGCATGAAATTTTAATCTGTAAGGTTAGATATTAGGACTTAGAGGGTAATTAGATACTGATAGTAACTTTTTCGATTTTAGGCCTAATAGATAAATTTATTAGATTCTAATTTCAGATGCATAGTAAATAGCATGTATTGTCATATTCTTCTTAATAAGAGCAACATATGTTCTATTTTTTATCAGAGGATCTAAATGGCTTTCAAATCGATAGTCACTAAATTGAACAAAGATATAAAATTGAATGGCAACAACTATGAAATCTGGAGTATGAAAATCCAGTATGTGCTTGAAGAGCAAGATGCTTTAAAAACCTTAAGTTCAGTAATGATTGAACCTGAGGATGGCACTTCTACTCAGCATAAGTAGGATCAAACAGCTTATACAGCATGAAAAAAGAAGAACTCTATTGCTTATATCATCCTCCTAAGTGCAATGAAAGATGATATCACCATGTTTCGCTCAAATCAAAATGCAATGGATATATGGATCGCATTACAAGAGAAGTTTGGAGAAGTATCTCTAACTAGACTCTAATCTTTAACTATCAAATCTGATACATATCAAAATAGGCCTAATTATTCAATGCGAAAACATTTTCGAGAGATAGAGAATATGATTTACAAGCTTAGTGATGCAGGTCATAAGTTGACTGGCAAGCAACAGGTTTAGGCAGTCATCCAATCTTTTCCAAGGAGTTGGGAGCACATTAAAATGCAACTGACTCACATGGATAGTATTAAGACATTTAAGGATGTCGCTAGATATTTGGAGTTTGAAGAAGACTGTTTAGAATCGATTAAGGTCAATGTTGAAGTGCATATGGCATACTCCAGTTCTGGTAAGAAAAGATCAAATCAGAACAAGAAGAGGAGCTTCCATGGAAAATGCAAAGAAAAGGCTCAAAAGCCTAAAAAGCAAAAAGTTAAGCAGAACAGAAAAGGATCTAAAGGCAAAAAGAAAGTAAACATTTCTAGGATGAAGTTTTTGAACTGTCAGCAGAAAGGACACTATGCAAAAGATTGCACTGTGCCCAAACAGGTACACTATTCTAACTCAAGAGTGAGTGAAATTTGTGTATCAAGTTCTATATTTTTAACTAAACTTCATCCTTTGTGGGTGGTTGATTCAGGAGCAACGGACCATGTGACAAGGGATCGAGATGCCTTTGTCGAGTTCCAACGAGTAATTGCTGGAGCAAAGTGGATTTATGTAGGCAACAATGCTAGAGTGGCAATCCTAGGAATTGGCACATACAAACTAGTCTTGCATAAAGGTCGAACCCTACTCCTACACAATGTGTTTTATGCTCCTAACATTCATACGAACTTAGTTTCTATTTTAACTTTAATGAAACTTGGGTTTGTTCTGCATTTTAAGGATGATAAGGTTGACCTATTTTTGGATGACATTTTTTATGGTTCTATTTTTGTTTCGGATAATTTTATAATTATGGATGTTGATCTTGATTATTCTAATAAAGCTAGTTTTTCTTTAATCTCTTCTTCTTCAAATACGTACGAGGATAATGTAAAATTATGGCATGTTAGATTGAACCATATTGGGTAAGACCGAAAGCATCGGTTAGCTAAGGTAGGTTTATTAGATGATTTAAATGTGATTGAATTGCCTACATGTGAGCATTACTTACAAGAAAAACTAGTTCAAAAACCATTCGGAAAAGGAACCCGAGCCTCAATTCCTTTGCAATTAATTCATTCAGATGTCTGTGGTGCAATGAATGTTAGGGCAAGACATAGGGCCTATTATTTCATCACTTTTATAGATGACTATACTAGGTATGGTCATGTCTATCTAATTTCTCACAAGTTTGAAGCATTGAGTTGCTTTAAAACTTTTATGAATCTTGTTGAGAATCAATTGGACAAGAAAATTAAAGCTTTAAGAACCGACCATGGTCGAGAATATCTTTTTGATGAATTTAAAGCTTTATGTGATGAAAAAGGGATAAAATATCAGTTGTCTATTGCTCGAACTCCACAACAAAACGATATTGTAGAAAGGCAAAATAAAACCCTTTTAGACATGGTACGTTCGATGATGGCTCAAGCAAATTTTCCTATCTCCTATTGGGAAGATGCTTTGTTAACGGCCATATATGTTCTAAATCGTGTGCCATCTAAATATATTATTTCCACTTCTTATGAGTTATGGACTAGTCAACAACCTGATCTGAGTTATTTATACCTTTGGGGTTGTGCTACTTATGTCAATGATACCTCAAATAAATTTGGTAAATTTGGACCAAGAGGTAAAAAGAGTACTTTCGTGCAATATTCGGATGTATCAAAAGGAAACGTATTCATAGGTGAGCAAGAAAATGGCTCGGTAACAGAATTTGAATTATGAAACGTCGTATTTTTTGGAAAATGAGTTTTCGAAGTTAGGTGAAGTAAGTCAAGACTTTACTTTTTACAAAACTCAAGAAGATGAACTACCCGAATCTCTCTATCCAAGTGGGAGGGAAATTGATGAAGAAGGTTAAAACTCTCTTTTCAACGGTCCAGATGTTTAAGATCCATTCTCTAGTGGGAGATTGAGCATGCCTAACTCTAGTGGGAGTATGGATATTCAGGATCCTAATTTGAGTAAAAGCGTAGAGCTCAATCCTAGTGGGAGCATTTCAAACTATGATGAATATATGAGACATGTTTATCAAGATTCAGAATCTCAAAAATCTAAAAGGAAAAGTATTCCGCGCCGACGATTTGAGATTGAAGGTACAAACGAGGTTTTTTTATTACACCATAAGAAAATGATGAGCCTAAAAATGTAAAAGAAGCTCTCTCGTGCCCAGCTAAAGATAAATGGATTAAAGCAATGGAAGAAGAAATGGCTTCCATAAGGTCAAACCATGTTAGAAAACTAGTTGATCTACCTGCGGATGCAAATTAATTGAAAATAAGTGGATTCTCAAAATAAAGCGAAAAGCTGATGGCACTATCGAAAGATACTAAGCTCGGCTAGTCGCTAAGGGGTTTACACAATAGAAAGGAATTAACTATGAGGAGACTTTTTCACCTATTGTTAGATTTACGTCAATAAGGTTAATTATAGCCTTGGTGGCTAGTTTGGACCTAGCACTATATCAAATGGATGTAAAGATTGCTTTCCTCAATGGAGGATTAAAAGAAGAAATCTATATGGAACAGCCTATAGATTTCATCGAAGAAGGCAGCGAACATAAGGTTTGCAGATTGATGAGATTAATTTATAGCCTAAAACAGTTTTTGAGACAATGGTATTTAAGATTTCATAAAGCAGTCATGTCAACGGGTTCAACATGATTGATAAAGACCATTGTGTTTATTCCAAAAGCTTAAAAAATAAGTTTTTCATTTTAACATTGTATGTAGATGACATACTCATAGCAGGAAATGACAAAGAATATGTAAATCTTATCAAATATTGGTTGTCATATAACTTTGAGATGAAAGACATAGGTCAAGCAGATTATATCCTTAGAGTTAAGATTTCAAGGGATCACTTGAGAAGATTATTGTCAATATCTCAAAAGACATACATTAACAAAGTTCTTGAACGTTTTAATATGAAAAATCGTAAACCCATAGACAATCCCATTGCTAAGAATCAATCTCTTAGCAAAAGCATGTGTCATAGGACAAAAAAGTAGATATAAGGTATGAAAAACGTTCCATATGCCAGTGTCGTGGAAAGTTTAATGTATGCAATGTTGTGTACCAGACCTGATATATGCTATGCCGTGGGCATGGTGAGTAGATATCAATCTAACCCAAGTGAAGCACATTGGAAAGAGATAAAAAAGGATACTTAGATACCTCAAAGATACCACATATTATTATCTCTATTTTTAAGGAAAGAATCTGCATTTGAGAGGATATATGGATGCAGATTGGGGAGGAGATGTGGATGAGAGAAAATCCACATCAGGTTATATTTTCTTGCTAGGCAAGGGTGCCATTCCATGGAGTAGAAAGAAATAGACCTATATAACCCTTTTGACAATGGAAGCAGAATTTGTCGCTTCCTCATCTACAGTACAAGAGGCGGTTTGGTTAAAATAGTTTATGGACCATCTGAATGTAACTGCCTCAGAGGAACATGTGATAGTCTATAGTGACAGTCAATCGTTGATAGCTTACATTAAAGATCCAAAATTTCATAGTAAGACAAAGCATATCGACATTAAGTATCAATACACTAAAGACATTGTTGCACGAGGAGAAGTGAAATTCAGTATATTTCTACGCATGGTATGATAGCATATCTTTTAATTAAACCTGTATCAAAAGATGTGTTTGAGAGACATGTTAGGTCTCAGGGTTTGCAAAGGATTTGATTTATATTGTAATATCTTGACATTATTATTTATGAATAATAATAATTGAGTTCATTGTTGGCAATGCATGAGTGTGAATGTTTATATGTGAACATTTACTATTATAAGATAAAGCATGTCGAACAGAGAAGTAACCCACTCACACGGGTGTTTACATTAGTTTTGTTAATAAGTTAACAAAGTCTAATATGAGGCAATTTTTGAATATAAAGTGAGTTTCGAGAACCTGTTCAAAATAAAAGTGCCGTCTTGCATAAATTACAGGATAAGTCTTATTGACTTGCGAGATAAAGACACACATGAGATTGTGTGCTTTGAATTAAGATTCAAAATAGGATTAAGAATGATTCGATGATATGTTAAATGTAACTATCATATTCTGTCCAAAAAGCTAGAAGTAGTCATTAAGGAAGTGGACTAAAGTTGGATGGTTTGGTGTATTACAACCTTATGCTTCTGTATGGTGTTAAATAATAAGACGTGAACTCCTTTAAAGGAAAGGAGATAACGCCATAGCACATGCATCATACCATGTGTGTTTAAGTTGACCAAGGGAAGGGAATCGTATGTGAATGATCTCAAGTTTTCCCTAATGTGAAACTCTATTTTTCTAACCCTCAGAACCCTTAACTTATACTAGAAGTACAGTTCAGTGTGGCTAGCTTAGTTAGTCTCCAAAGGGTCATGGAAAAATTTCGGCTCGGCAGATCTGACTAGAAAAGCGAGTTGGACTATCACTTTGGATAATATTTTTCGATCACATTTGGTGGTTTAGTGGTTCACCGGTTAACTTGTTGTAGTCTTTATAAGTAAAGACACAATAGTGAATACAAAAATTGTTTTTATAAGATCATGAGATAAAACAACAACTGTGAGAAAACTATTTAGGGTTTGGCATACTATTATGAGAAGATCTTATTTCTCAAGACGCTATATATCCCTAATAGGTATATAGCACTAGTGTTCTCAACGTATGCTGATCACACAAACTATCTACCTGTATGATAGGAAAGAATGACTAAAAATTATTTTGTCATGTGCGAGTGGGAGATAAAGGAGTTAGGAATACGTTCATGACTCACAAGATGAGAAATTGGCCCCGATATATATGTGATAATATCAGAACATGAAATAATATTAATATGGAATTAGTTCCTTATTTGGATTCCTCTTAATTAGGAATTTATCATAATTAGGAGGATATTAATATAGGCAGTTACCTAATTTAAATTAAGTAACTGACATATTAATTACTGATAAAGCTTAGATTATCAAACCTCTCAATGGGTTGGAGGAAAAGAGATCTGATCATCGCGTGGAGACTTGCAAAAGCCTTGCTCGATCGGTTTGGGCGAAAGGACTCCAAAGCTTAAGTTAGTGACTCAGAAATAGGAGAATTCTAGGGAGAGAATGAGTTTTCACAATAAGCATACCTGGACCCACTGTTCATTGAGCCATTTATAGAGGGTTTAGGAGTGCACTTGAGTGCTTAGGAAGGGCTATAAAGGTGTCAGAGTAGGAGAGTGGCAATGTGACAAAGAGCAGGTGAGAGGCATGGGCTTCATTGTACAATGCCGAATTGACAAGATAGCAAGTCCCATTAATTTGATCGGTAAAAATCAGTCAGCTCTCCCATACGATTAGCCACGCATCAGACGTCTCTAAAATAGGGTCTCCGGGCTTTGGCCTAGGCCTCTTTTGAGCCTAGAAGGTAAAAAAGGTATTATCACTTACCGCTCCCCTCAAAAGGGTGGCTGATTGTCTGTCGGCTGGATTGGTGGTGACTTAATGAATCATTTGCTCGATCAGACTCCAGTTATTTTGGGTAGCCACCTTCGTTTAAAAATTGGCACATGTGCCTAGAACAATGCTTCGATACTTGGACCAATGCGGCTGTTCTTTATCGACATGTGGTAAGGTTTGGTAGGTGCACCTGGAGTTTGGCATAAATAGGCAACCCTCATAGGGGATTTTTCGCTCTTTATTGGAATTTCTATCGAAACTTTGTAGAAAATTTTCTCGCTTTTCTCTAATTTTTCAACTTCAAGAATCTTTTAGACCTCAGAATTTTTTCTCTGAGTAAGTGAATTTAACTTTCGCGTCTTACATTACCTTTCCATCTTTTGTATTTTGCTTATGTTTGTTTCCCTTTTGAGTCCTCTAGTTTAGGCTCTCAACTTTAGTCAAAGCTAGGAGCTGTCTTACTTCCCCTTTCTTAGAGATATGGCATTTAGCAATGGTCAATCATTGGACAGGAGTTTGATGGAGGAGTATGAGGGTAAACCTGCTGCAGGGACACATTCCATCTTATCTGAGGGCGAGGTATCAAGAATAAAGACAAAGTATGGGTTGCCAAAAGACGTGCAAGTGATGAAATATCTCGACTCAATAGCGGTGACAGATGGTCCCTTTGGTGCAGACCAAAACGAATGGTTCATTTTCTATTTGTGGAGTTTAGATGGGGGGCTTAAATTCCCACTATGTGCCTTTGAGATCAGCATTTTCAATGGTTATAGGCTCCCACCGAATCAGTTAAACCCTAATGGGTGGAGGGCAATAACTTGCTTTAATATAATTTGCAAGAGCGAAGGGGTGGTCCTGACCCTTGATCTTTTCACACACTTTTTTAACCTGTCTACCCGATCAGAGGGAACGAAATATTATTTTACCAGCAGGTCGAAGAAAAAGTTGATCATGCTCCCCTCCTCAATGAAGGATTACAAGGATAAGTTTTTCCTCATAGAAAGAGCGAGGGGTTTTGGTGTGTCGATTGCTCAATCGGACAGTGCGATAACCCTGGGAGACCAAGCGGGTGGTGTACCTCTGTATGCCCTTGATATCAAGAAATTGAATGTTGTATTGAATAGAACAGAGTGTCCGTATGACTCTAACTGGCTGTTGTGCATTAGCAATAAGCCAGAGAGCATTCTAGAGGAAAAAGGCACAGAATGTGAGCAGTAGGGAACACAGCGTGGAGCCTATAGTGTTATTTTTTCACCATGTATTGCAGTTGTAGTGAGTAGAGCACTGACCCTTTTCTTTTTTTTCTCTCTTCTCTCTTTTTTACAGCTGCAATAGCCGACGAAAGAGTTGTAAGGATCGAATTAGCCGAAGCCGTGACACAGAAATTTGTAGGGAGAAATACTACACCGGGAAAGAAGGACGGTGAGAAGAGGTAGAGCAGGTTGCTATCTTCTGCGTAGGTTGAGTGAACGAAAAAACTGAGGCGTGGTCCGAGCAAGTCTCCTTTACGTGAGGGCTCTTTAAGGGGCATAAAGTCCCACATCATAGATCCATCAGCAAGCCTTGTGGGTGTCCCGGCAACGCCGAGTCCCCCTATCGCTTCAGCCTCGGCGGGTCGCTTTTCTTTGTAAAGGAGGAGGCTTAGACTTGAGGATAAATCACCGTTGTCCAAGGACACCTTCCCTATTTTTGATCCTCTTACTATCTTTACTGCAAGTGGATCTATTGAGGAAGTGCCTATGGAGGTGGGTAGAAGGGTAAAAGGCAAAGAGACAATCCCGAGCAGTGCGGTCAATAAGGAGCCTATGGTGAGACCCAAGTGTGGGGCTACCTGTATAAAGGATCATTGAAGGAGTGCTCCGGGGAGAAGTATTATATCTCTAATTCCCATGTGGCATCCTTCATTTGCTGGGGTCTTCTTGAACAAGATGATTTCCAAGCAATGTGCACTGATCATACTTTGAAGACCAAGTTTGGGGGGTTTCAAATCACAAGCTTAGATGTTTGTACCATCATTCTCATTCTCAGATTTCAATGAGCCGGAACTTGCTTTCTTTGCTTTGTTGCTTACTTTAGGTTTTGTTTATGTTTAGGTGCTTAGGTGAGGTGCACGCCTTGAGGGTCAAGCCAATTATTTCAAAGCAAAGTGAAAGGATAGCATTCAAGAGAAGGAGAGCCTAAAGAATAAGCTCGCAGTGGCTGCCTAGGAAAGTTCAAATCTAAAGGCGAATATCCTTCATCTGACTAAGGTGACTGTGGAGCTGAGCGCTATGCAAGAGAAAGTTGTTAATCTAGAGGAGCAACTTGAAAGGGATGGTACTCATTTGCGACGGATTGAAGAGGATAACGGTAAATTGACGGCTTCCACCAAGTATGACAGAGCTGTTGCCAAACTAAATGACTTGCAGAGTACCTCGAAGGCTAAGGAGCGCACCCTTATTAGCAAGCATGCTGAGGAGCTAGTGTCCCAGAAGCGTAGCCTCATCAATGAGCTAGCCGAAGCTTAGGTCAGCGTCATCATGTGCCTTAAACACGAGGTCGAGAGGCACTTTCCTTTTGCTACTTTTGATTGGATGAAAGACCCTGGTGTGCTACCTAACCCACCATCTAGCGATAAAGAGGAGGATTTGCCTGAGGATGAGGAGCCCAAGGGTGCGGCTGATCCTGGGGGTTAAGGCGCAATGGATGGTGAGGTTGCTCAAGAATCTCTTGTAGAGCTTGTAATTGTGCCTCTTTCGACCATCGATTCTTTTCTCACTCCCCCTGCTGAGCTTTCGATTGCGGTATCCTCTACTTCGACTAGTGTGGATCCTTCTCCTTTATTGATTGCAAACCCCCCTACGACTTCGACTGCCGACTTGGTTGCTACTTCGCCTGCTGAATCAGGAGTTGAGACGGTTCCATAATGTTTTCCTATATACAAGCAATTTGTAATTATCAAAATTTGTGTGATTGTAGTGGATTTATTTTTGTTCGAATGGGATTTGGAACATTGATTCTGCGCATTTCTATTTTGCTTTATTTGCACCATGATATCTTGATTGAAATGAATGAACAAACAAGTGGGATATACTTTCTGAATAATCAAGGAGATCTGGGGTCGCTTTATTGCTCACTTCTCGACATTTGTATGACATGTGTACGTTAGGCTCTTTCCAATGTCTGTAAGCACATGATATGATCGACTAATGTGATCAGTCGGCTAGTCAGTTATGGTTGAAATATTAAGCTAAGTGGATGATCCTGTGGATCTTACATTTGCTTCTGGTATGTTGGGCAAGCTTCGTACATCGAGGTGCATTTCGATCAAAGTCGTGGCATCATTTTTAACTCGGGTGAAGCGAAAGCGGGGCATTTACACATGATAGACTTGGACCCTCGCTTTTTTGGATTGGGATTTGCATCATTATTTTTGACAATTCAAGTTATAGTGCTACATCATGTACTTCTTGAGTACTTCAACGTTCCAAGTCCTGGGAATATCTGTGTCATCCAGGGTTCGTAGCTTATAGGCGTTTGCACTGAGGACTTTGGTAACTTCGTAGGGTCCCCCCTAATTGGGCATTAGTTTTCCCACTCCAGCATTGCCTGTTCCAATCTCGACCTTTCTTAAGACCAGATTGCCAATGTTGAAGGCTCTAGGCCTTACTTTTCTATTATGGTATCTTACGACTCTCTGCTTATACGCAGCAATTTTTGCGTAAGCATCTTCTTTTTTTTCTTCTACCAGATCCAGGTCCTAGTGCCTCTCTTGTGCGTTATTTTGGATGGCATACAACATCGATCTTTAGGAGAGGAGCCCGATCTTTACCTGTATTACTACCTCTGATCCATATACTAGTGAGAATGGCATTTGATGAGTACCCGTTCTTGGCAAAGTTTGATAAGACCATAAGACACTCTGCAGTTCTTCCATCCAGTTGGCCTTTGCTTCATCCAGTTGCTTTTTTAGCCCAGTCAATATGGTCTGATTGGAGACCTTTACATCCTGTTGCTTTGTGGGTGCATGACTGAAGTGAACTTCAGGTCAATTTTTAAGTTGGAGCAAAATTTTCAGAATTTCAAGCATTCAAATTGCTTGTCGTTATCAATCATAAAGAATTTTAGGAGACCATATCTAGAGATGATCTCTCTCTAGGTAAATTTTTTTATTTTTTCAGCAGTTATTGTCGCTAAGGGCTCCGCCTCGATCCATTTGGAAAAGTGGTCGATGGCAACAACAAGGAATTTCATTTGCCGTTTGCCTTGAGGGAAAGGCTCCAAGATGTCCAGCCCCCATTGGTTGAATGGCCAAGATACTCCAATCGGTTGTTGGTTTTCCACAGGCTGTCTGATAAATCTTCCATGAATTTGACATTGCGGGCACTTTTTGACTCTTTTTTAGGCGTCCTTGAAGATACTTGGCCAATAATAGCCGGTCTGGAGCACTTTTCTCCTGATTGCCTTATTGGCTTCATGAACTCCATAAATGCCCTCGTGGATCTCTTTGAGTATGTAGTTACCTTCATCCTTCGTCATGCATTTAAGCCAGGGACGGCTGAATGAATTCCTGTACAATTTTTCATCAATTATAGAATAATTGAGGGATTTTTGAGATAGCTTTTAGGCTTCGTTTTGGTTCGCGGGCCGTTCTCTTATTCGAAGGAACATTTTAATAGGGGTCATCCTAGAGTTGCCTTGCTGATCGATGTCCATCAATTTCGGCTCATCGAGGGAAAGGGAGAGCTATTCGACAGTAGTTACAACTTCCTCAATTTTGCACTTGTCGGAGGTGGATAGCTTAGCTAGTGGATCGACCATGGCTGTTTCTTCTCTGGACATCTTCTCCAGGGCCCAGGTATAGCCGACCTCTTCTAGCTCTGTTAAAGCAGCTTTGACTTTCGCCAAGTATATTTTCATCGCATCCTCTTTGGCTTTGAAGGCTCCCAAACCCTAATTATGATGCCAAATGGGCCCTTCATGACTATGCCGACTCCACCTCGTGCTCTATTAGAAGCCTCGTCAACGATCATTTCCCACATTATTTGCATGGGCTATGCATCGACTCTTCGTCTGCGATGAATTCAGCGAAGAAATTAGCTAGTGCTTAGGCTTTTATGGAATTCCTAGGTTGCGTACCTGATGTCCCACGATTGCAATTTTATGGCCCAGCTCACCATCTTGCCCTCTAAGTTAAGTGCATGCAAAATATTTCTGAGCAGCTAATTCGATCGGAAAACAATCGTGTGTGCTTCAAAATGTCGCCTTAATTTATAAGTGCACATTATTAACGCCATGATCAGCTGTTCAGTTGGAATTTTCCTTAGCTTCGAACCCCTAAGTACTTGGCTGACATAATAAATAAGGAGCTACTGTGACACTTCTTCTCTGACTATGACACCTGCAACTACCTCCCAAGATGTCAATAGGTACAAGAAAAGGTTTTCTCCTGGGATCGATCTGCTTAACAAAGGAGGTGCCACAAGAAATTTTTTTAACTCATCAAATGCTTGCTGGCAATCTGCCCCCCATTCGAACACATCATTCTTCCTCACTTTTTTAAAGAAAGGCATGCACCATTTTGCTGAAGAGAAAATAAACTTTCCTAGAGCTGTGATCCATCCATTCAAAATTTATACGTTCTTTACATTTCTTGTGGGTTGCATATCTAGAATCGCCTGTATTTTCTCTGTTTTACAGTAATTCATCATGAAATCAATAAATTATGTCATAATTCATTCAATTGTCATATTTTTCAACTAATACCTAATTAATATTTATTCCGAAAATATTCATTTAATTTCCATAAATTCTATAAAAATTCATAATCATTAATTTACATTAGTATTAACATTAGGAAGCTTTAAATCACTAAAATCATCAAATTTTACACTAGTTTCTTAGGATATACCATTCGGCCAACCCTATAACTCTCTCTTCTCATTGGTTTTTATTTCATTTAAAGTTTTTAATAGGCCCAGACAAATGAGGCCTAGTTTATCATTAATACTTCCATCACCAATTCCTTGACCTCTATATCCATGCCTACTCCTATCTAGATGCCTTTATTTCTTGAGAGTTCTCTAACCTTCACCTCTCCAGCTGGGTGCATTTTAGGATGTTCATCTTTTCTACTTCTTTCGGTCTCTTGCTCCACTGTGTAGGTTTCTTTACTTAGCCTAATCATGGAGACATACACCTCCTGAGATGCCCTAAGGATGGCAACACCCCGCTCTGTGGATATTTTCATGATCATAAACCTTATACTAGTAACGGCTCCCCGTTTGGAAAAGCAATGGCCTACTAAATATTGTATTGTAGGCACAACTCATGTCAATTATCATGAACGTTACCTTACACACATGGGTGATCGCTTCTTGGCCTAGCTCGACAAATATTTATGTAGACCCTACAACGGGGATTGTGGTATTGCCCAATCCTATCAGTGAGGTGGCATTTGGTCACAATTCTTCGATCGGTAGCCCCATCGCTCGATAAATTTTGAGTGTCAGGATATTCATAGCGCTTTCGTTATCTACTAGGATCCTTTTTATGAGGAAGTTGTTGACCCTGGCACTGACGACTAAGGTGTCCTCTTGAGGAAATTTTAAATCTCTTATATCTTCATGCAAAATAGAGACTAGATAATGATCCTCCTGCAATCATATGGATCACCCCAACGTACGGTCTATGATGACCTGTGTCGCCAGGCTTTCTGCGTTAGTCATCATCATCAGAGCCCAAGTCGTCTCCTTTTTTAGGGGCCACCTGCAAGGGCTACCTTTCTTCACGGGGCCTATGAATTTTTTCAACAACCCTCTCTGTATAAGCCGTTCGATTTCCTCTTTTAGTGAATGACACTCATCAGTCGTATAACCAATGTCTCGGTGAAATTCACAATACTTGCTAGGATCTCTTCTGCTCTGCGATCGTTCAGAAAGCCTCTTAGGCCAAGTCACCTTTTTATGCTTTTCTTTGATCCACATAAGAACCTGTGTGGAACTAAAATTGAGTGGGTAAAGGTTCATGGAGGTTGGGCGACAGGCTGCTTGAGCTTACTTCGCTCGATCTCCTTACATTTACCTAGGCTCCTTGATGCAGATGGTCTATCTGGGCTTCTTCCCGTTTTTCCAGGTGCCTATGCCTTTTGGATCGATCGTCCATCTAGGTATCGCAACCTATCCATTACGCTCGTCCTTCATCCTCTGTTGGATCGCAAAGCATCATCCAGCTGAATATATTGCCTAGCTCTTTCCATCAAATCAGTGAAGTCCACGGGCGGCCTTGTTGTGAGCGACTCGAATAGAGGTCGTTCATGGATTCCTCCGGCCAGGGCATTGATCGCCGTTTCAATGCTCACGTTTCTAACTTCGGACATGACGGCCTAGAACTTATCAATGTAGTCTTTAAGACTTTTATTGGATTCCTGATAGAGGTTACACAGGTCACTTATCAATTTTGGAGCCCGCATCTGTACGATAAACCTTATCGTGAACAGGTCCTTTAGCTACCTAAATGATGTGATTGACTCTCGAGATAGCTCATGGAACCAGTTCAGCGTTTCTCCCCCTAATGTGGTGGGAAATATCCTGTAGGCAATCTTTTCGTCATAAGTGTACACTTGTACCTTCGTGAGATATTTTGCCATATGAGTGGTTGAATTGATTTTACCCGTGTACCTGTCCATAACCACATCCCTCCACCTGGGGGTTAGTTTAGAATCTATTATTTCTCGATAGAAAAGAGAGGATGTGTTTCCACAAGTATTGTGCTCGAAGGTGCCTCTTCCTAGGTTTTTCAAGCCAAATTATTTGAGCTTTCACTTGAACCATTTGTCTTCTTTGCTTTCTAACCGCGACCTGAGGCAGGTCATGGAACCAGTTAAGCACATCTCCCCCTAATGTGGTGGGGAATATCTTGTAGGTGATCCTTTCATCATAAGTGTACACTTGTACCTTCGTGAGATACTTCACCATATGAGTGGTTGGATCAATTTTATCCGTATACCTGTCCATAACCACATTCCTCCACCTGGGGGGTAGTTTAAAATCTATTATTTCTCGATAGAAAGGAGAGGTTGTGTTTTCATAAGTATTATGCTCGAAGGTGCCTCTTCCCAAGTTTCGCAAGCCAAATTGTTTGAGCTTTCACTTGAACCATTTGTTTTTTTTACTTTTTGACCGCAACCCACTTTTGTCTCTAACTTTTTTTTGAGTGGCACCTAGTGAGAGTGCACATGTATGATAAGTCATCTTCTAATGACGCAGTGGATGAGCGGCTTAGTTGGTATGTGGGATCTTTGTTTGAAGACACAGTCCCACCAGTTTTATCACTCTTCTTGGTGGCTAGCATTTTTGAATATGCATTTATTTTATGGGTGTATTGTTTCGGTGGTTCATTGATAAAAAGACCTATATTCCTTTGTCTCCTCAATTCCTCATTCGCAGTGTCGTATCCACAACTTCGACTCGGGTCCTACGGCATCTTGCCTTTGCGGATAGTCTGGATAATACTCTTTGTGAAATCACCAAAGAGTATCCTCATATCTCTTACTGTGACAGGAGTATTTTTAGTTTGTTGCAATATTGCATTGTCAAATTTAGGCAAGAGGTCAGCCCTCTTGGGGGATCTGTGAGTGAGGTGCAGGCTTCGTTGTATAATGCCGAATTGACAAGACAGCAGGTCCCATCAATCCAATCAGTAGAAATCAGCCAGCTATCCCATATTGTTATCCACGTGTTAGACGTCTTTGAAATAAGGTCTCTGGGATTCTGCCCAGACCTCTTTTGAGTCCAGAAGGTAAAAGGGGTATTATCAATTACTGATATTATTTCCTATATTTATTTTGAGTAACTGCCAAATTTAATTCTCACTTATTAAGAAAAATTTATTTACCTTAATGAGAGCCCTATGAATAGGGCTACGAATTCTATTCTTGGTAAGAAAGAAAAGAATTTCATACCGAAACTCTGTCAAAATTCTTTCGCACTTTTTTCTCTCTATTCGTTGGGGTTTTTAGTTTGTGAATTCAAGTTTTCATCTCGAGGCATAGTGAAGCGTGGATAAAAATGATACCGGTGACGCAAAAGAAGGACGATCTCGACGATTGTAATTTAGTTCTACGATAAGTATTTATGATTACATCTCGTGATATTTTTATGGCTTATTTTTCTTTCAAAGTAAAAATAGAAACAGGATAAATTTTAGAAATATTAAACTTAAAAGAAAAAGAAACGATAAAAGAAAATATAAATGCATGAGAATATAATAAATATAAAAGAAAATCAAAGAAAGAATGAATGTTAAATAATGATTTAAAATTTATAAAAAAAAAATAAGATATAGAACCTATATATTTTAATGGAGTATGATTAAATTTAGATTTTGTAGGAGATATTAGCAAATGATACAATAAAGAAAATTTTATACAAATTCAAAATATCAATAAAATTAGAATTTTTAGGAAAAAATTGGTTTAATCATTAAGAAGCTCTAAATAAATTAGGGTAAAAATATCTATAGAAAATAAAAAATTTAACAATATGCAATATTTATTATCTATCATTATATACCTGTGAATTTAATAAATACTGTAATAATATTGCTAAGACAGGAATATTTCCACAAGCATAATATGAATTACTTAGACAAATATATATAACTAAGTTACCAAAATGTTTATTATATAAAGAAATATAAAATAATCCTAACATGTTAAATGTAACTTTAGAAACTTATCAAGAATGCGTAAAAATATGAAGAGTCATTAAAAGTGGTTTATGTTGTTTAGTAATATCTGAATCAACAAAATGAGTATGTTACAATAAAAATAAAAGATATAAGAAATCAAATAAAAAATACTATAAATCAAGATTTAAAAATATTATAAATGGAAATTTAAACCTTTTAAGAAAAATAAATATAATAAAGAAAATTAAAAAAAAAAGATTTAGCAAGAGAAATCATAAGAATTGTACTTGTTGGACATGTAAAGAAAAGGGATATTATGCTAACCAAAGCCTTTCTTGAGGGCTTTTAGGTCTTTCATGGTTATGAGATTGGAGTTATGTAAATGACCATTAACACCGGAACCTTCAAAACGCTGCAAATGTTGGGATCATTTTGGAGAATCTTTCATGGTCTCCTCTCAACGTAAGCACTAAATTATAATCTTAAGAAGATTGAAAAAAATAGAGTTGACTTTGAAGAGCTCTAATTAGATAGACTGAAGGAATTGATCTGATAAATACCTATCCAAATTAGCAAAGAAAGAACTTAACCTCGAGCGGTAGGAGGTAAGCATTTTGAAACTTAAGTAGGATTTAGAAAGATAAATGTAGTGAAAAAAAAAAAGTCTCAAATGCCTTCAGGGAGTTTGCCGCTGGACTGAATGGACTATATTTGTAATGTCTCACATGTAGCATGTTGGGATGACTGCAATCAAGTATTTCGTACAAGCTATTCCTATAGCTGTCGGTTAGGTCTGTGATTATGTCAGGATTAGGTTGAGTCTAGGGGTAGATCGACGAGTCAGCCGTCAGAGTAACCTTTAAACTCTCATTATGCAACTAGGCCTCAGGCTCTTGGGCCAAGCTTCATTGGGCTTTAGGCCTTGCAGTCAAGCCTCTTTACAAGTGATATATGATGCCTTATCAGATATTAATTATAAACTCAAATGATATTACATATTCTTAGTTCAAGCGATACTAATTTCTTTGAAATAAAATTTTGAATTCAAGTTTTGTAAATAAAAAAGCTAATGTTGAAATAGTTTTAGCTCATAATGGTTCAATTTAATTCGAATTGGATAATATCAATAATTATATATAAATAAATAAATAAATAAATAAATAAATAGTACTAGTCCCTTGGTCCAAAGTACCAAAAACACTTCTTTCCACTCCGTCCCAAAATATGAGACAATTGTTATTTTCATTCTACCGTAAACTTATGAAATACCAATTATATCCTTATTTAATTTCTCAATAATTCACAATTTGGTTTACATGGACAAAAAAATCATCTATTAATATTGATTCTATAAAATATTCACCGTAATTTTCTAAGATATCGTTTTACAATGTTTCCATAACTATATAATTTCATCATATTAATTAATTATTTTTTTTTGTGAACACAAGGATAATTAGAAAAATACATAGTTAATGTTTCTTGAAATTTCAAAATTGCACTTTGACTAGAACAAAATACTGTTTAAAATTGTCAGAATGAGTGGAACGAAAGAAAAGTAATTGTTTTAATTTTTAAAATAATAATTATGCATGGCATAAATGGATGGTATAATTGGTAAATTATTAGGAAAATTATGTCTTATAACAATAAAAACTAGTTTTTCTTAAACTGTATTAAAATAAAAGTATTTCTATTATTTTGGAATTTAGAGAGTACTCCACTGATATAACATATTGTAAGTGTAGAGCTTATTTAAAATTTTATGCAACACGTAAAGGACGAGATAAAAAAGAATTTAAATTCAAATCATTTTCTCTTCCAATCGGAGCCCCAAAAGCCTCATTGGTGTCAAGATCTTCTGGGTTCATTCCATGTGAGAGTTTCCAGTCAAAATGGTAAAGGAAACTTGCCAGCAGAAGCTCGATATTGGCACTGGCAAATGCGATTCCAGGGCAAATCCTTCTCCCAGCACCAAATGGAATAAACTCGTAATTATTTGAAGTTATCCTACCAAAAGCTCCAACAGCACCAAATGCAATAAACTCGTAATTTATAATCAATAGCTCCAATAAGGTGTCTTTTGTTATCCTACCAAAAGCAGCTCTTGAAGTTACAGAGTTCGTGTAAGAAAACAGTATCTTACTGAAATTTATCACAGATCCTTCACTATCTGAAATCAATCTCAAAATCTTCGATACCTCGTCTTCTCTGATTGATCTGAAAGATTGAACTCTTTTAGCACTCAATAGCTCCAATACGCAAACTTTCTTCACTTGTCTCCAATAATCTCCATAAGGTGCAAATACAAGGTCAGATCCATTATTAAGGATATCTACTGCAAAATTAAAAGGCCGATTCGAAAAGATTAAATCGTGAGTTTTTAGAACTTGTTCAGCAGTTTCAAGAGAAGAAATGACGATTGTGGTGACTTGACCAAGCTGGAGATGCATAAGAGGGCCATATTTCTTGGAAAGGCGATAAAAGGTGTGATGGGGCAAAGAAGAGCCAAGTAAGTTATGTATGTTTCCTATTATAGGTAGCTTCCATGGCCCTGGTGGCAAGTTTTTGGTGCTAGTTTTCGGTTTCTTGCTACTAGTTATGAATATCATGAAAACAAAGAGAAGGAAAGAGAAAAGAACTGGCATTAGCGGCATGGATGGGAATTCGAATTCCATTTTTTTTGTAATTGCCATGACTGTATTTTTTTGTTCATATTTATAATGAGTAAAGAGTCCATTTATTAATATCACCATTTTGATTGAATTAAAAGCTGACCATTATGGAGCTGGTTATCACTGTTAATGCTGAATGTTTAGGGAAAATGGTAATTGAAGACACTAGTAAGCCAAAATTAAATAAGAGCAATAATACAAAGTTCACGTCGTTTGGGCGTTAATTGCATTGGATCCCGTCAATGGAGATGAATGGAGTGCAATTAACCCGTTCTTGTGGCCAGCTTAATAGGTAGATAGGCATTTAAATTTAATTTTATAATTCGTTTAAATATTTAAAATTTAATAATGATCTATTGATATGGGTATTGAAACCATAAAAAATATTTTGCTAACTTAAATAAATTGGAAACATGACGAAAAATGGTCGAAACCACATATAATTGCTGTCTACAGAACTAAATAGAGGAGGCAAAAGAAGAATTTTATATCATGTCTGGACCATATCGACATCTAGTTCCCAATTTTCCTTTGTTAGATCCGCCGGTCCAGGCCAATTTGTGCCACATTGTTATCCATAATGCTCTTTTTGAGAATCTTTTATCATGTTTCAATCAGACCAAAATTTAGTTCCCTGAAAATTCTTAAATTTTATAAGACCAAAATTTTATATCATGTCTGGACTCTACTTCAAAGCGCGCAATACTGAATTTTATTTTCAATTAAATTATTAAATTTCTAAAATATTATGCTACTTTTAATTGCATATGTACATTATTTCCATTAACGAAGAACTACATGCTGCATGTTAATATAAGCATAAAAAGAAAAAGAATAAAAATAATTTACGCACCCTCTAATATCCATACATTTATGAATTTAGCTTCTGTATGATTTTTCCACGTTTCGGCTTCAGTTTGAACGCTGAAATTTCCACCTCAGACTTTTTGCTCTTACAAAGAAAGTCTAGCCCCCTGTACCATCAGGATTAATTTTATTTATATTTATTGTTTTTTAATAATAAAAACTTTTAGAATGCAAAAAATCTGTCCTGGTATTGAATTGTATTGGGTTAGGCGTTCAAACAACACTGAGTCTAGTAATTTAGATAGAACTTCTTTGATGTATGACCCTATCTGTGTTTGGGATGCTTGTCCCCTCGCCTTTGAGCTTTTCTTATGTAAAGTTCAAGTTTTTTTTTTTTTTTTAAAAAAAAGAATGCAAAAAATCTAATCTTTAAAATTATTTTGGCCAAAATCAACCATGAAAACAGCAAAAAAATTACTACCAAA
Source organism: Excoecaria agallocha (assembly GCA_037975025.1). NCBI lineage: Eukaryota > Viridiplantae > Streptophyta > Magnoliopsida > Malpighiales > Euphorbiaceae > Excoecaria > Excoecaria agallocha. The sequence continues at coordinate 99,135,134 of CM075808.1, read as the reverse complement.
ATCTCTATTAGCACTCTAGCTCGGCATTGAACTTCACATATGGGCAAACATCTCACAAAAGCAACATAGGATATATGACATGACATCAGATTGAACTGTGACATGATAACTGGGTTGAGAGTAGGGGTGTACACGATACGGTACAATTTGAAAATTTATAAATCTCCATATTGTCTTGAAATTTCGGAGATTTTAAAAATTAAGTATTGTAACTGTCTTGAAAATTCGAAACAATTCGGTACGATTTTACAAAAATTCAGTACAATTCAGTACGTTTTTTCAGTTCTTTCAGTACAAAATAATATAATACAATACAATCCAATATTTCGAATAATTTAATATTTTTAAAATTTTGCATACACATTAAATCACATTATTTAAAATGCAAAAGTTTAACAATCAGTATAGATTTCATAGTAGTAAAATCATTTTAATGATTTCAAGTATGAACTACCTGTATAAATATAGAAAAACCAAAAATAGTAGATTATTACAAGGTCAAAATAAAAGAAAAAAGAAATTGATTACTAAAAGAATAACAGATTCTAAAAAATAATCATGTTGGACTGAAAAATAATCTTGAAATTTTCACGTTTTTCCTCATTTTGTATAACACCCTTACTGAACTGTCTAACTAAAACAAGTGATAAGCCCACTACAAGAAAAATCCAATTTAGCAACGGAAATTAGCAACGAAAAATGTCAATTTTCCGTTGCTAAAAAAAATAGCAATGGAAATTAGCAACGGAAAATTCCGTTGCTAATATGGCGGTTGCTATTTTTAGCAACGGAATTTTCAATCCGTTGCTAAATATAGCAACGGAATCGTCATTCCGTTGCTAAATTCGACGAACTCATTTTCGGTTGATTGGTAAATTTTAGCAACGGAAAGAGCAATTTCGTTGCTAAAATCAGCAAGGAAAATATTATATGTTACATAGCTAATTTTGAGGATTTAGTTGAAAGAAATGTAGCCATTAAATTGATAAAACTTTGAGGATATAAATTAACATAAAATCCATAGTTTGAATAAAAAATCCATAAAAAATTAATATAAACTCAGTATAGGTACCTAAATAATATAGTAGAATGTATAAAAACAAATAAAAATCAGTACCAATACATAATTATTACAAATATAAACTATGTAGGTGAAGGCGGACGATCTGGCTGTTGAGAGGTATCCTTGTATTTCAACTCTTTCATCTCATTCTTCAGCTGGATTACAGTATCGAGCAACATACTGACAGTATTCTCAAGCTAAATGACTCTCTCTGAAGGTTCAAGACGCTTACTACAAGCAACTGTTGTTGACGTAGATGAGTGCGAATGGAATGTATTTGCAATTGATCCTAAGCCAAAAATCCTTCCTCGGTTATTCTTACCACCAACTACATCAAGAAATATCCGACTCTCATCCACATTTTCAGAGACTTGTCGCTGTTGAGTGAGAGTATCTTGTAATTGCTCCTATAATTACAACACTTACAATAAATTAACTATATTTTAGTAAATAATTAATATACAAATATAAATTTAACCTACATTAAGTTGTCTGCACCGGGCATTAATAAAAGTCTGACTATCATGCTTTTTTGTATGGGTGTACATAAAAACTTCAGGATATGTTGGCCTCTTACCCAATGACTTTTCCTGCATAACCAAATAAACTAACGTTTATAAAAAATTCAGCAAAATTTCCTTTAAATTTAAGACATTTACCTCCTGTGAAATGAAAAACTTATCTAAAAAATGTATCATTATCAAACATTATCATTATGTAACAGTCATCAAACATTATCAATATCTAACAGTCATCACACATTATCATTATCAAACATCATCATTATCCAATATTATCATTGTCGAACTTTATGAAACATTATCATTACCTCCTGTGACATAAAAATTTACTAAAATTCAAATAGTTACCAATTTATCTGCATGCTCGTGGTGGCTCAAAGTTCCTCCAGTGTGCACCGCTAAACTCTCTCCATCTGAACATCCTCGTCTATTTGAAGAATTTCTCTCTGAAATGGCAATTGCTTCAGGTGATGCCCAGTATTCCTGCCAACGACACCATATTTCTTCATATTGATCTTTCCTCTTAACAGGTCTCCATCTCAGTATCTAGAAGAAACCACCAGATCAAGAGCTAAAATGACAGCAAAATTCTTATATTGCAGTAAAACATACATATATTTTTTAGGAAATTTGAGCAGCTGTATTCAAGATGATGTAACACCTTTAGACCTGCTGCTCATATTCGAGCAGCAAATATATCAGCACCTTTTAAGTAATTTTATAAATAGATTGAAAATAGCCAACATGAGTAATTAGGATGATCATTATTAATTATAGGCATTAGGTGGAATAGGTGTTCCCATAAGGTGGGTTGTGATTGATTCCTAAGTTTTATTTCTTCTATAGAAATGAAAGTTAAAGCTCCATCAGAAAAGTGATAATTAAGTAGCCTCCTTAGAAAGCCCTTTTTAGTAAGAACAAATCAGTAATCGTATCCATTTAAGAATGGTCAGACTCTTTTTTGTGTTAGTGAGTGTCGAATAAAAACTTTTGCACAAAGTGTATGTGTACAAACATAAACTTCTTCCCTGCCTAACCTTGGCCCAGTTCACCCCACAACCCAATAACTAAAGTCTGAAGATCCTATCTTTATTTCTATTTATGTGTTACCTTTACTTTTATTCCTATGGGTTTTCTATTTACTTAATTCTCAATAAACTTGTGGTTCTCAAAGTTCTTTTCACTTTTGTAGGCACATAATGTTGTCTGGTTGCTAGCATATTAGGATTGTCATGCAAGCATATCAGTTGGGATCAAAAACAATAATCTCCATCATAAAATTGTGATCAATTTCTCACTTCAGACAATACAAAATAAGACTCCACACTAAAAAAATATATTAGTTAAGTTTTGTCAAACAGATCGCTAATCAGGTAGCTAGGATATAACACTACAATAATTCCCTGTATAAAGGCTAGGACTTCCCTAGGCAACGTCATTGTTGGTTTTTAGAACCATAAATTATGCTTTTTTAGCAAAGATAATCTAACAATACGACATTGCAATAATTTCTTTATCTTTCTTTTAAATGTTTGAGGGCAGATATATGGGTATGTAGTTTCAGAAACTTAGGGAGATACAGTCTATCTATTCTGTAACTCATTTCAGATTTCAAGTTACCAAAAATAATTTCAGCAATGGGCTTTCAAGTCTAGTAACAAAACCCTCCAAGCTTTAACCGCAAGGCAAAAGCACTAATTAGCAGTTACAAACATAACTAGGCCAATAATTTGAGCAAGGAAAACCAGACCCACTAATTAGCTACACAAAATGCAATTATCAGCCATGAACCAGTACAAAAAGGATATCTGAGTGCCCAGTACATTCTACTTTCACCCCACCATACAAAAAGAACCTAAGTTTCTGAAACTACAATCTAACTCATCCACCGGTGCTCCTAAGATTCAGTAAGAGCACTATCAATTTCTTTCACATAACCCCGAAGTATATTCCACTACAAATTAGAAAACCAATTCAGCATGAGTAATTTGCCCCTAGAACCATTCAATAGCGAGATAAACTCCTCTCAGTACCCTTTGAGCTCTTCATCTCTAAAGAAAAGATAGGAAACAGAGAAAAAAGCCATTTTTCCTCTTCTCCCCAAAACATACAAACAATGGTGTACTTGGAGGCTATTAAATTTGAGCAATTGTTTGTATATCATAAATAAAAGAAAAAAAAATTTGAAGTTGATCCGTCAAAATAAATTTATAAAAGATAAAAAAGGCGCAGCAAAAGCTCCATCAGAAAAGTGATAATTAAGAGCTGGAACATCTTCAAATATAAAACCCTAATGAACCAAACACCATCAATTGACTCGAAAGAGCAGCAAAAGCTTAAACCCTAATCTAAAAAGAAAGAGAGTGGCACCTTTCTTGCCAGGAAGTTGCTTGCCGTCTTTGACATAGAATTCACGAATATCAACCCATACCTTTCCTTGCCAGTTCCTTACAGTCACTCTCCTATTCTTCGATATCTGGAAACAAAATTTAGGACGCAACTGTTAAACACTAGAATAACTGGAAAAGAGCAAACTACGAGAAAGAATTGCAGAGCAGGATCTGAAAGGAAGAGCACCGGATCTGAAAGGAAGACCGACCAAGAGCAAAGATCCAAGCGTCTTTGATTTTTCTTCAAAAATAGGTGAAGATCGGAGCAACGAAACCAAGTAGAGGCGTGAGCTAGAGAGGCTGCAGGTTGAATCGCAAAAAGAAAAGAAAAACGTAGAAAATGGGAAAGAAAAACGCAAAAAAAATTATATTTATACCTAGGGTTAGGTGAAATAGCAACGAAATTAGCAACGGAAAATATACCGTTGCTAAATAGCAACGAAAAATTTATTCCGTTGCTAATTTAACAATGGAAACTAAAGACCGTTGATATATTAGCAATGGAAAAATTTTCGTTGCTAAATTAGCAACAGAATTGTATTTCCGTTGCTAAATATGGCGGCAATTGAGGGAGGGAAAAATTGGGATAAAAATAGCAACGGAAAATTTCCTCCGTTGCTAATTTAGCAACGGGGGAAATTTTTCGTTGCTATTTTTTATCCCAATTTTTCCCTCCCTCAATTGCCGCCGTATTTAGCAACGGAAATACGATTTCGTTGCTAATTTTCGTTGCTAAATAATGGCTTTAAAATCTCCCTCTCTTTTTAGCAACGGACTACAACCATTTGTATTTCGTTGCTAAATCAATAAAACTTAAACCAATTTTAGCAACGGAATTAGTTTTCCGTTGCTATTTTCCTGTTTTCTTGTAGTGGCCAAAATATATATATATATATATATATATATATATATATATATTCCATAAATACATTCCGGAACTTAATCTCAGTGGCATTACCACTACCTCCCTATTCAAGAACAAAAATGCCACTATTAACCATGAATTCAAACATTTTTAGGTAGAGAGACAGAGAGAGATTGCTATCAGAAAAATTACCTGCCATGTTTTGATTCGCAGCCTATTATCAGTGTTGGATAGGAATGCCCTATCTACCATTATATCAGTCACCTTTGCTGATGAGTTATATTTTCCCAAGCTTCCTATGCTAATGGATATATGCTAAAATTAGTCAAAAGATTTGTGTATACATATATAATCCCAGTCGGTGTTAAAATTGTCATTACCTTATGCCATGGCCTGGTCCAGATACAATGTTTCTGATTCTGATCCTTGAGGAGGTGCTAACCATAGAGATGCAGTCATCTCCTGAATACAAAATGTTAAGCATATAAGGAAAACAAAATCAAAGCGCTAATTGTGATGCAAGCATAAACCCTGAAGTCTTGCATGTTGAATATGGAGAAAATATCAAAAATCACATCCTCCAATATAAGGCTTTGTTTGAATAACATAGAATTGAAATAAGAGATATTTCTCTCTTATCCATCTTTCCAACAACTCTATTCACCTAGGCATTCTGCTATCAAGCTCTGATAATGTAGAATGGCATAAAAAATTTACATTGCTACTTGTGGCTGCAAGATAGCAAAGAAGCCGAAATGTTTATTTTTTCAGAAAAGAATTGCAAATTCAACTTCATGACCCTGTTATATGTATAACTCCACGTTAAAGGTAGCAGGTTCTTTACTTCGTAACTATCAGTAAATTTTAAACTACTATTCTTAAAATTTCAGAAAATATTAAATATCAATCTCCTAATGATGCATAAGTTGCCTAAAATATAAAAAACTATTATTCATCCTTTAAGAAAAGTAAACAAATAAGAAAAACAATTTGCATAATCTTCTTGTGTACATGCTTAAATGATGAAGCTAAAAGGAAGAAAGGAAAACAATTCCATGGCCAGAAAAACCTATGAAGTAAATTTCAACAATAGTATCAAAAATACCAAACCTGTCTTAACTATGCTATCTCTGATCTCGACACCACGAGATGCACTGATGTGAATTCCATCTGTATTGGGGCTAAAAGCAGGAGATGCCACCAGAAGATGGAGTGCCATTACCCGGATACAATTAGTGAACGCAATGTGCATTTGCTGGGCATTGACGATGCTAAGGTCCATGACTTTCAAATCCTTGCACTTGTGAAATGTCATTGCCTATAAAACTATTAAAAGTTATACCATTATAAGTGTATAAACCTATAAAATGAAAGCAGCATCTTTGAGACCAGAAATGGAAGGATAAATATAACAGATAGAAACAAATTAATGGAACCAAATACCTTGCTACAAGAAAATAATTAGCACTTACATTGGGAGCATGCCGACACCGCTGCCACAAAGAAAAATGAAGCCAGATTCGAAAAAAAATGATAAATAAGAAAAAAACATACCGAGAAACATGATATACGAAAACAAAGTATTAGCGATACATTTTCAGGGTTGTAATTAGTTTGTAAGAAGGCGGGTTCGGTGGGAAAAAAGCAAATTTTGCAGCCATAGAAGAAGTCACCCCACCCATATCTCCAATTCTCTTATCTATCTCCACCTCTATCAATCAATCTGTAAGCAAACTCCCCAGCTAAAGACTTTGTGAGTAAAGACAAAAATAAACAAGAAACAAAGAGGAGAAGAAGAGAATACCCTGCGCCTGAGGAAGCGTTGTGGTGGCTCACGGTTCCTGCGTTCAGTGTGAGAACGAACCCTAACCACGCAAGCATCCTGAACATCCCTAACTGCAGCTTGCTCGACGATGTACCTCACAAGAAATCTCTTAATTGCTTTATCACCATAGCTGAAGGTGAAGTTGGTTCCCTTAGAAGTGAGGGATCTGTGGAGCTAGACAGCTGCCGCTAGGGATTTTGCAGAAGAAAATGAGATAGGTTTTTGTTTCTTATATATATATATATATATATACCATTAGAAAAAAAATTTCCCTCTTAATTTTTCCTCTTAAATTTAATTAAATTTTTTACTCCCTCCAAAATTTCAAAATAAAAAAAAATTCCCTCCTAAAAAATTTTAAATTTGATTTTTATTTATAAATTCAGGTTTTTACCATTTAAAAATTATTTATATTTACCATATTTTATAAAAATAAGAGTAAATATAAAGTATTTTTTAAATAATTATTAAATTAATATTATTAATTAAATAATTTATAAAATGAATAAATCTTTGTCTTTATTTATATATATATCTTAATATTTAAATTATTTATCAAATATTTTAAATTGATACTCTAATCATTCTATTGGCACAGTTAAATTATTAATGTAATTATATACTCATATAATTAAATTAATTGATAAAATTTTATTTATATAATAATTATATATAATTATATTATTAATTTAGTTGATACTAAAAGAAAATAAAATTAGTTGTTAAGTTGATTATATACATATATAATTACATTAATTGCTAAAATTTTGTTAATAAAATAATTGTATACAATTATATTATGAATTTAAATACCCAATTGTTCATATATATTGTGCAAAAATAGATAAATGTTAGTTGAGTGATATTGAAAAAATAAAATTAACTGTTCACGTGATTATATACTCATATAATTACACTAATTGGTAAAAAATTTCATTAATATAATAATTATATGTAATTATATTATTAATTTGCATACTAAATTACTCATATAGATATTATGCAAAAATAGATTAATACTAGTTGAGTAATACTAAAAGAAAATAAAATTAATTGTTAAGGTGATTATATACATATATAATTACACTAATTGATAAAATTTCATTAATATAATAATTGTATATAATTGTATTATTAATTTAAATACTCAATTACTCATCTAGGTATTGTGCAAAAATAAATAAATGTTATTTAAGTGATATTGAGAGTATATGTAGTCATATAAGTACATTCAATCATTCATGATATAAAAGTAAATAAAGTTAATTGATAAAATAATTACATATTCATATAATCATATAATTATATTAATAGATAAAATTTATTATATATAATAACTATATGTAATCATATTATTGATTTACAACTCCATTACTAATATATAGGTATTATACGAAAATATATATTCATATATATAGAATAATTATTATAATAATTAAATTTCTGTTTTCAATAATTAAAATATTTAGTTTAACTTATTAACTAATTATTATCTTAATTTTACGTATTAAAATATATAATGTAAATAATTATGAGATTAAATTTATGTAGTAAATAATTTTACACAAATTAGTAAAATTTCATTAATATAATAATTATATATAATTGTATTGTTAATTTAAATACTCAATTACTCATATAGATATTGTGAAAAAATTAATGAATGTTAGTTAAGTAATACTGAAAGTATCTGTACTCATATAAGTATATTTAATCATTCATGATATAAAGATAAATAAAGTTAATTGATAAGATAATTACATACTTAAATAATTATATTAATTGATAAAATTTTTATATACAATAACTATATATAATCACATTATTGATTTATAACTTCATTATTACTATAGGTATTGTACGAAAATATATACATATTAGTTGAATGACACTAAAAATAAATGAAATTAATTGGTAAAATAATTACACACTTATATAATATAATAATTGGTAATATTTCATTATATAAAATAAATATATTTAATTATATTATTAATTTAGATATTCATAAATATATTGTCCTAAAAATATATGAGTATTAGTTAATTGATACTCACAGTAAATGAAATTAATTGATAAAGTACTTATATGATAAATTGATTAATTTAAATATTTATATAAAAATTTATAAAGAAAATAAAATAGTAGTTGAGTGATATTAAAGATAGATTAAATTAAATACAAATTATTTTAGTTATATATTCATATTCATATTTATATATAGAATGATTATTATAATAATTAAATTTATTTTCTCAATAATTAAATTATTTAGTTTAATTTATTAACTAATTATTATCTTCATTTTGTGTATTAAAATATATAACTTAAATAATTATGAACTTAAATTTATGTAGTACATATAGAATAAAAATTATAAGTAATATTTATATATAAATTACTAGTATTATATATAATAATTAATAAATATTGGTTCTTTCGGTACAATTCGGTCCAAGACAATTCAGTACAGTTCAATACGGTTCTTGGTCCGGTTCTCGGTTAAATATCCAGATCCGTTCCAAATAAAGTCAACGGTACAATTCGGTTCGGTTCTAATCAAAAAGTCAAAGGTACAGTTCGGTTCTGGATCCTTTTCTTCGATTCTTCGATTCGATACAGGAAGATTCAGACCCGTGTACACTCCTAGTTGAGAGGACATGCCAAACAAACAGGTAGCTTAATGATATATTAGCCTAATGTGTGAGATAATATATTTGAGTAATGTTGATATGGATTTCCAAGAAGCAAACAAGGGGGGAGATGTTTTTGTCTATTTTGTGTTGCCTTGGCAGCCATGGCCGAGTGGTAAGGCGGGAGACTGCCTAACTCTATATAGAAAGAAATTATTAGGTTTGGTTGAAAACAAGTTGTTCTTGTAGATGGAGAAGTAACAGGGAAACTCAAATCTTTTAGTAGAAGTCACTGCTAGAAATGGAGCATTCAAAACTTTATACCGTCATTAGATCATTTTCAGGGAACCTTTTTTTAGTAATAATGTATTTTGAAAAAAATCATTGGAATTTTGAAGTGTTTTAAAAATTATTTGAAATTATGCGGTCCTTTCTTGCAAAATTGAAGTGGACTTATAATCAATAATTACAATCAAAATATAAATGAAAAATATGTAATTAAATTCATACCTTATTAATATGAATTTACTTTTATTTTCGATAATCCTTTTATTCAAATTGATCAAATTTGATTTATTTTCCTTCTTTTTGCTCTAAAAAAAGAGAATAAATATCAATGAAATATCTACCTTTTATAATTTACTCATTTATTACTACAACAATTAGGATTTCTTAACTAATATATTTTTTCTAACCAATAGAATGTGAACACTTTAGCATTACTAAACCAATTATATTATGGAAAGTCAGATCTACTAATAAATTACAAATTTTCATTCATATTTTGATTGTAATGAGAGCTGATTAGCCGTTAAAAGTTGAAGAAATAACCTATGAGTTTCCTAATGAGAACATTATAGCCATAACAGTTCACGGTTGGAAGATGTAGTTTGATGGGCTGTGAATAATAGAGGGGTTGGAGTAGGATAATCTTAGTCACCCCAAAGGGAGAAAAAATGTTGTTAGCCAAGAAATTGAGGCACAAGGCCACAAATAACGAAGCCAAATATAAAGCTTGCATATTCGAATTGGAAGCCTTGATGGCCGTAGAGGCAAAGTCTATAGAAGTATTTGAAGATTCATCTTTAGTAGTCTATTAGGTGAGAGGTGAATGGTCAATGAAGGAAGAACAATTATTGCCTTACCTCAAGTGTCTAAAAGTTTTGATCAGCCAATTTGAGGTGTGTACTTTTGGGTATATGCCTAGAGAAGAGAATCAACTAGCAGATGCCTTAGCCATCTTAGTGTTAATATGGGATAATCTGAGAGGGGTAAGTATGAAGCCTGTGTTGATTTTGAGTTCTGATAAGCCATGTTTCGAAAATGAGTAGATTATGGATTCGAGGTGGATGATGGCAAACCTTGGTACTATGACATCCAGAACTACGTGAAAAGGTCAGTATTCCTAGAAGAAGCCATTGAAAAGGACCAAAGGATGATCCGTAAGCTGTCAACTCAATTCATTACTGTAGGTAAAGTGCTCTACGAGAGACAACTTGATGGTATCCAACTAAGGTGTTTAGATGAAAAAGAGTCAAAAAGGGTCATGAAAGAAGTACATACGGGTATGTGTGAAGCCTATATAAATGGCTTAGCCTTAGCAAAAATGCTCATGTGTCAAGGATTGTTTTGGCTCAAAATGGATACTGATTGTTCTAAGTATGTTAGAAAATGTCAATTATGCCAGTAGTATGCAAACTTGAGACATTTGCCTGTTTCTGAGTTATGCAACCTTACATCACCATGGCCATTCACTATATAAGGTATAGACATTATGGGTATGATCTATCTGCCTGCTTCAAATGGACATAGGTTTATCATAGTAGACATCAACTACTTTACAAAGTGGGTAGAAGTAGAATCCTTTAAGAAAGTAGATACAAGGGATATGGCTAAGTTTATTGAAAAGAATTTGATACGCAGATACAATTTGCTTTATCACATAGCATCAGATAATGGGTTACAATTTTCTGGTGAAACTAGACAGATACTCATTAATTATGGGGTTTAACACCATAAGTCTTTTCCTTATCGACCTCAGGCAAATGGAGTAGTTGAGATGGTTAATAATAATGTCAAAAGAATTTTGGCTGAGATGGTTTGAGCTTATAAATACTGGGCCAATAAGCTACCCTTCGCATTATGGGGTTATAAGACAACAACCATAACTTCAACAAGAGTCGCTCCAATTTTTTTTATTTATGGGACAGAAGCAGGACTGCCAGTAGAAATTGAGCATTAATCTTTGAGGGTTATTTTAGAAACTAAGTTACCAAAAGTAGAATGGGCTAGATAAAGATTGTCACAACTTAACCTACTAGATGGGGATAGGATGCAGGCATACTATCACAACTAGATTTATCAAAAGAGACTAGCTTGTTCATTTGAGAAAAAGGTTAAGAAGCATCCATTAAAAGAGGGAGATCTAGTGTTCAAATAAATGAGGCTTGGAATCCCAGATATCCGAGGTAAGTTTAGGCCTATATGGGAACGACCTTTTGTGCTTAAAAAAATTATTATCCAAGGGAGCTGTCATTTTGTCAGATAGTAATGACAATGAGTTCAGAGAGTCGGTAAATATTGACAGATTGAAGAGGTTCTATGGCTAAGACTTAAAAGATAAAAAAAGAGAATAAATGCCCTATGGGTCAAAAATCGAAAGACAATGGCCTTGCAAAAATTAGGCACCTCGTCAGGGTAAAAATTGAAAAAAAGGCATACTTGACAAAAATTAGAGGCTGAGTAAAAATAATCAATCATGAAAACCTATGAGGACTGATTGATGATAGGAGTTATGATGCTTTTAAAATTTTCATTTTTGAGATGAAATAATATGTGTTGTTGGGGTAAATATCAAATGCTGATCATGTGCATTAAAATCAGAAAGAAATATCATACATGTATTCATAACATCATTAGTGTACCCAAAAGTAGCATGTCCTTTTCATATTTTCAAATGTAAAAAGTTCAATAAAAGCAAAAAAAATGGTATATGATAGTATCTGATCTAGTCTATCTATATCACATCTCTCTCTATCCAGGTCAACTGTCAGACTTTTCCAATCTCCATAATGGTAGTTCTCATAGGGAGACGAGTCTAAATCCTCCAATAATACTCTAACAGGAAAGGAACAATGAGTATACCACCTGAGAAGCCCAATAGACACCTAATGATATCCTGACAGTCCCTAAACTGGCAAGCACAGCGAGCAGCGAAGTAAGGTAGCACGATACTATCCTCATAGAGGGACATATCTAGATGCTTCATCCTGAACTATAGAAGTAATGGATAGCCAAATGCACCTAAATATAATGTTTTCATCTGTCAACCGAGCCAGCCAGTCAACTCCTTCTTGGATCGAAAAGAGCTCATGTTGCAGGTGTCTGAGAATAACATATCTCATGAGGTAAGTTCTTATAACTCTGACTCGAGGAGGAGGCTCTGACAATAGCTTCAGCTTCTCATGAAGTCCTATCTAAAAAAAAGCCGTTGGGGTGAGTTGGATTCATCTCAGGTAAAAATAGGGTAAGGAAATACATGAAAATTTGAAAGGACGCATTTTCCAACAGGAAAAGGTAGTGTGAAAACCCACAAGGGGTGTATTACCTTTAAAACAAGAACATGCCTGAAGCAGCATAGGACTACCGGTGAGACAAGAATGAGGGTTATGATGAATAACATCTAAGCCAAGAATGGTCTCTACCAGAATAAGGAAAAATGGATTATAGCCCTTCCAAATGCCATCCACAATGCTAAAAATGTGTAGTCTCTAATCATCAAATCATCTAAGCACATCAGCTGACATCGAGCAAAGCATCAAAGCAAAATGATGCCAGATTGGAAAGTAGTCATGTCATTAAAGTCATCCAACACATCTGTCAGAGGCTCTAAAGAAAAAGTCCTCCCTTGGTGTACTAAGCCCTTGGCCTCAGAAAGAAGGATACTCAGGGGATGAGCCTCCTCTCTAGGATAGCTGGGAATAATAGAAGGCACGCCTGGCTGAGTACCAGGCATAAATCTTGCACCAACTATCTCAATAAATTCCTCTGACAAAGGGCACAATTCCTAGTGCGTGAACCTAAAAATGTGGAACCTCAGATCCCAGTACCTGGCAGTAGCAAATATCAAGTTTCTATCAAATGATACTCTCCTTAAAAATCTCATATTGGAATACGAACCAAAAGAGGGTCTTCCCAAGTTCTCAGGTTATCCAACAACCGGTGTAATTTGGCAAATGCAGATGTCATTGTGACAAGAATTCTCAAATGGTCTAAATGTAAAAACAATGGGAAAAATAAAATATATGCAAAGTAGTTTAGATATTTAATTAAATACATAATCTTCATTTTATTTGTTACCTATCCATCTACCCTTTGTGGTTTTAATACAAAATTTACCCCATTTTCTTTGGAACGATATCCTACTCATCCTATACGTAGTCTAATGAGACTAAGGGTTCAAAATAAATTCCCATTAGATTTTGACGTCGTTGCTGGGGAACAGTTTAAATGAATTTTTATTGATTAAAACAAAGTAGTAGTTGCTTTAAGACTGTATGATATTATTTAGGATTCAGTTTTCTTAATTTAGATTTTATTTGTTTTATGGTTAATTTTCGATTTTGGTTTTATATTTTATAGTTGTAGTTTTTATTATATAATATCTATTTTGTTTCCTTCAGTTTTTGATCGAGTTAAGTAATTTTTGAAGACAAGTTGCAGCGTAGGGAAACATTCACGAGTAAGGTTCGACTCATGAAAATGTTTACGAGTGCTCTAGAAGCAACAGCCTATCGAGTCGTGAAGAGCTTACCGAGTCGTGCATCCCAGGATTGACTCGTGAAGGGTTTCACGAGTAATACAGAGAGGAAAGGTTCATGAGTCGTGAATTTCTGTTCGACTCGTGAATATTTGTCCATATGCCAACATTCAATTTTTCACGAGTCGTGAACTTATGTCCGACTCGTGAACATATTTACATGTGCCAACTAATCTCATTCTTCACGAGTCGTGAAGTTCTGTCCGACTCGTGATTCACTGTTCTCGATTTTACCGAGTCGTGAATTTTACCTCTTTTTCTTTCTTAATTCATTTTTCTTTCTTTCTTTAATTCTTAATCATTTTACTTCTTCATTCTTTGCGATTTTAATTTTGATTAACTGCCCTTAATTAGTTTAAACCAAGAGGGGGGAACGGTTACAAATCAAAATTAGGGTTTGTGAAATAACATACCGTTTCACTTTTCTCCCTAATTTCTCTATAAATACTGTAGTTCCTATTTTCTTTCCTTTCACAGTTCTTTTCTTTTCCTTCACTTGTGCACTTACTTGGTTTTAGTTTTGTCTTTCATTTCTTTTCTTTTACTTGCTCTTCTATTCTACTACTCACCTATCTGTGTGTTTCTCTTCTTTATCTTCTTCTTTCACTTTTATGTTCTTGCATTTCTTTTTCTTTGTCTTTCTTTTTTTTTTTCCATTATGAGAACCAAGAATGTTTTCACTTCAAGGGGACAGCAAGGGGCAGATACAGCTGAGCCTGAAAGCCTCTCAACACAGTTTGGTGCTCCATTCCCCATTTCATCTGTGCATGAAGGTAATCGTTTCCTTGCTCTTAAGGATAGGGCAATTTTCCAATGTAAGTATTTTCCAGACTCTTTCCTTGAACAAGTGAGATTGCTTGATGAAGTGAATGAAATGCTATCTTAATGTGGCTTATTGCATTTTGTTAATATGCATGAACAATTTTATACTGATTTGGTCTTGGAGTCTTATACTAATTTGAAAGAGAATGCAGAAAATTCTTGGCTAGTGGACTTTCGTTTGAATGGCATTGATTATACACTAACTTATTTTATGATGCATCGCATTTTTGGCTTTAAACAATCTGGATTATGTGATCCGCCTAAGGTTTATAGACCAAATGAGTTTTGGCATTTTCTGACTGGATTGACCACACCATTTAGGGCTAGAGAGACTAAATCAATGTTCGTTACCGATTGAAATACTGGATTTTACATAAGATATTAGCTTCTATTGTTTTTAACAAGCCTAAGTTCAATAGAGTGTCTCATCATGAGTTGTTTTTGATATGATTTGTGCATACTCGAAAATCTGTTTGTTGGTCTTATTGGATTTTAAATCAATTATTGCAATGTGTTGGTCGTTCGGAGTCTTCTATCACCCATGGACATGTCATATCTGCTATTGCTAGAGGTCTTGATATTGATTTGCGGACTTATGATTCTGTCCTTCAATATTTATATTTTTCCAAACATCTTTTTGTTCGGGGTGAAATTGTCAATAATTCCTTTCAATTTATTCCACCGCTTTGACGATCTTGTTGAAAGGATCTTGCAGGACCATCTAGTCCACAAAGAGCTGCTGTGGAAAGCACTTCAGATGAGCCAATGCAAGAGGAGCAAGGGCACCATGATGATATTATGGCTAATGTTCCTAGTGAAGAGGCTGCTCTTTCACCCACTGCTGGATCTTCCTCAAATACTATCCATTCCATGTTCGATCAGTTACTGCAAAACCAGTCCACCATACAACATCAACTCACATCCTTGGAGCAAGTTACATCAAATTTGGTTCGCCGTCAACGCCGCCTTGAGCATAAGGTGGATACCTTTATTACCCAAGCGGGCTATGTGGTGCCCTCTCCTCCACCTTTACCATGATCTTTAGGGGAGTTTTCTTTCCTCTATTTTGTTTAGTTGTTTCTTTTTCTTTTTGTTTTTGTTTTGTTTCTTCACATTGAGGACAATGTGTGTTTTAAGTGTGGGGGAGCATATGTTGTCTATTGTATGTTTAGCTTCACATTGTTATGTTTGTTTGGTTGTGGCTCTTTTTCTTTATTTAGACTAAACTTTTTAGTAAGCTTTATTATAAGTATTGCTCACATTGTATATAATATAGGTTGTTATGAAGAGTCATTTGCCTTTTATGCTCATTTGATTAGTTTTTTAAGGCTTTTGGCATGTGTTTTATGTTTTAAAGTCATCTCTTTTTACTTCTTTCAACATTTTAGGTTATTTAGTCTCTTTACTAACTATGCTTTAAGGTTAGAATATATTCATTTAGTTTAAGATTTTAGGATTTTTGTTGCCCATGGAAACTATAGCCATAATATTTACCTTTACCTTTCAATAATGGATGAGGGCTAGCAAAAAGAAAACAAATGATGAAATAAAATAAAATAAAATAAAATAAAAGCAAGATGTATACTTAAAAGTTCAATAAAGTATGGGATGGAGCGTAAAACACACCCATTACTATATTTTCTTGCTACTCTAAGTACATGGGATAAAGCTTTAAGAATACCCATGCTAAAAAAAAAAAAGATGCCCCATGCTAAAAAAAAAAGATGCGGTCTAAAAATGCCATGAGATTGGTTTAAAGGTATGTGTGCTTGCAAATTGTCCTAAAAGGTATGTCTTAAAATCTTAAGTTTTATGATCAATATTCTCTCTTGAGCATGGTTAGTTTTGAGACTTTATTATCTTGATGTTGGGTTTAGTAAACTTAGGTGACTTGGTAACTTAGAATATATGTCTTAAGATTTGATTTACTGATATTTTGAGTGTTTAAAGTATTTGACTTCATTTCAATTTTGTTTAAAGTGAATATTGAGCAATGCTTTATAGTATAACTTACTTAGTTTTAACTTGGCATTAATTTTTCTCATTCTTCTCTTGCTTGAGGACAAGCAAGGTTTAAGTGTGGGGAATTTGATGCCATGTAAAATGTCTACTTTTTAGTATGTATTTTCTTATGTTTAAGTAGCTAAGTATGTAATATTATGTGTATTTTATGTGTTTATGTTTAGTTTATGTGTTTATTTGTGTTTTTAGGTTAAAGTTGGTGCAAATGTGAAGTAAAGTGATGAAATGGTGAAGATTCATGGATGAAGCTCACGAGTCGTGAAGTGGCTCACGACTCGGACAGAATGGCACGAGACGTGAGGATGCTCACGAGTGAGGTAGAGACAACTTGCTCGCAAGTCGGCTGGATGTTCACGAGTCGACTGGCAGTTCACGAGTCGGAGGGAAGATCATGAGTGAAGAAGGCCTGATGGAATTCACGACTCGGCAGGAAGTTCACGAGTCGAACAAAGCACATGTTTTCAAATGATGCCACCTTTTTGCACCCGATCTCTCAGCCAACCATCAAGACTTTTCAGGGCAACTTTTTATCTTCACACCTAATCGGAAGAGGCACGATTATAGAGTTATTCTCTCTATAAATAGGGATCCAAGATGAGGAAAAAGGGAATCGATCAATATTTAGTTTTTAGAAATACAATTATTATTTTGGATAAACATTTTTACTTAGTTTTTATTAGAAAATGGCAAAGGGACATAGCCAAAGTAACAAGAGATAAGTTTCTTTCTCTTGTTTAACTTAAATTTAAATATGTAGTTGGCTAGTTTCCTTTGTACATTATAAATATGTACTAGTATTTGTTTAAGACATTTTTATTATTCTTATTATGAATGAAGTATGATTTACATCTATTTGTGTGCATTGATTTGCTATGTATGATTGGCCACCATATTTGGCATGTTAGTCAATTTGTTCGCAATGAGAGTTGGAATTCTTTGATGGAAAAACAAATGAATGTACTTGAAGCATTGAATTCACTTAAAGATAAGGAATTCACTTTGAGGGGTTCAAGAATTGGCACTGAGTTTCATAATTTTTATTTATCTCTATAATGACACGAGAGTGCTTAAAAACTCTAAATGAAAACATCTTTACTGACAACGAGAGTTGCTTTAAAGAATCTTGGCTAAATTCTCCAGTCACTTCATCCATACAATTACTTGATCTTGTTCTTAAATGAATTGCTTCTCTTATTTATAATATATCTTTATAACATCATTTAAGTTATCTTTAATCCAAATTGATTTAATATATGCAAAGTAGTTTAGATATTTAATTAAATACATAATCTTCATTTTATTCGTTACCTATCCATCTACTCTTTGTGGTTTCAATACAAAATTTACCCCGTTCCCTTTGGAACGATACCCTACTTATCCTATACGCAGTCTAGTGAGACTAAGGGTTCAAAATAAATACCCATCAGGAGTAGGGCACTCACATAGAGGTAGAGGTCCCCAGAAGCAGATAGGCTATGGTGGAGATAAATGAGCAGTTAAAGAGATACATTAGGTACTTGAGGGGGGATCTGCTGAGATATCTTGAGCAGCACGTTAGGGCGGTCACTAGGGTTAGCCAAGTATGAAAGCAACTGGCAGAGGTGATAGCACAAGTTCTATAGCCCTTAACAGTCGCATTGCTAGGTTTTCATTTTAGGTTTAGGTATAAGAATGAGCAACCACCAGCAGCGTCACAAGCCATGGCACTAGCCAAACCTCATAGGCCCTCAACTTTTAGACCTCCATCTGGGATGGCTTACCGCAGAGGACTAGGGCAATCACAGTAAATTTATTATTTTGTATTTAAGGAGTTTAAAACTTTATCTAAATATCTTTTATGCATATAAAAATAGAACTTGTATTTAATTTATATATTTATCTTATCTTATGTTTTGTTTTATTCATGCTTAATATGCATGGAAAGAAAGATGAGAAAGGAATGCTATGAAATTAATAAAAAAACATGTATATACTGTTCAATGATAAAAATAAAATGAATGAGAATAAACACAAAGTGAAAACAAACATATAAATTCAATGAACAAGAGCACTAATATCAAATCCTTTTTACATGTACCTGAGAGCCCTATCAAGGGGCATATACCTACTACCACAACCAAAAGGTGGGCTAAAACACCCATCCTTATCTCAAGAAGTTGCCTGAACAGGTTGAAATAAAAGAGATGCACAACAAAGAGAAATGTAGATATTTTTAGATTCTGAAAGGATTTTACATCCCTTTTTACTTAAGGAAGTACATGCACTGTGAGCTGGACATGTCTTTGTTGTTAAGTCTAAGTTATGGAAAGGCCATCTCTTGGATCCTCCACCATTAACTACCATACAAAACATGGATTATCATAAAGTCAGAATGGAATGCTGCCAAAGCCAAAGCTGTATAATGGTTAGAATGCCATTGATGCAGTTAATGTCCATTTGGGCTATGACCAGGAGGCTCTTGGGCAATGAGCCATACTCCTTAAAGTATGGGATGTTTTGATCTGAACATATAAGGGGTCATAAGACTGATGTTGACAACAAAGAACTATTGGATAAGAAGCAAAAGCTTGATGAGAATGTAAGTTCAAAGAAGACACGGGGTAACTCAAGTATGTCTATAGCCTTGATGATAATGTTTTTCCCTATATTGGTACCAATCTGTAGAGTGGTGACATAGTCATTGGGAAGTATATAGATTCTAGCCAAGATCACATTATTAAGTTAAAATATCTCCAAGATAAATACACTCATAAAATACAAAATTCAAGCATGTTAGTGACTCTTCACAGATGCAAATTAGTCAGAAATTTCTCAAGTGGAATATTGTTTCAAGGAGGGATAGCAGCACCCACAAAGAGCCCCAACCAACACAACTGGAAGGTTAGGTACATCTACATATGACACCAACCAAGTGTTACTCAAACAACTTGATTTTGCATACCTTAGGTGCTAATCAGATTCAATCAACTCGTCTCGATTTTGCATGTTGACAAGCTAGCGCTAATTAGACATATTTAAATAACTTGATTCTATATACCTTAGGCACTAATCAAATTCAATCAACTCGTCTCGATTCTGCACATTGACAAGCTAGCACTAATTAAACAGTCAACCTAGGATTAACACATTGATAAACTGATGTTAACTACCCAAACCAGGGTTAACGCATCAATAAGCTAATAGTAACTACCGAACCAAAAGACTCACTACCTTAGATGGTACGTGTTTTAATCAACCAAAAGACTCATTACCTCAAAAAGTATGTGTTTTAAGCAATCCAGAGACTCACTACCTTAGATGGCATGTGTTTTAATTAATAAAAAGATTTTTTGCCTCAGGTACGCATCTTTTTTCTTTTACTCTAAATTTTGGCTCACTTTGACACTAGTGCATTAGCTCTCCAAAATTGAGGGCAGTTGTAAACATCGTGACCCGATGTAGTCTAGATCAAGGTTACTCAATGACGTAAAAATATTATATTGCTAACTATAGGTGTAGATCTTGAAGCTCCAATTATGAACTTTTCACATTTTTTCTCAAAGTTTTTTATGAATTTTGAAGTTTTTTGAATTATTTTAACAAAAAAGCATGAAAAACCTTGATTTTAGCCTTCAATGGTGACAGACGATCATCTGTCAAATGAGGGATGATCGTCTATGGCCTTCTCTCTCCTGTCCAAGTCAGATCAAGGGCATTTTTATAAATTTTAAGATTTTTGCCTGAGGGACAGCCGCCTGTTAAGAGTGACGGCCGTCTGTGGTTAAAAACCAAATTTTCCACGTTTCTGGAAATTCAAACTAGGAAGATAAGTTTTAAAGGATTTTGATTCAGATTTTAGGGGAGGGATATCTCTAGATTTGGAAAAATAGAGTTGGAATTAAACTCTAACTCTACCTTAGGTATTAAAGCAAAATATTTTAGGATTTTCAGTAGAGAATCACACTTGCTATAGAGGAAAATCTTAGAGAGGAAGAAAATTGATTTCTCTCTCTCTCTAAGAAGAAAGTTCTCTAACAATCTTTTGATAAAAAATACACACATATAAATAGTCATTTGATTTTCTAGAAAACAAAAACACAATTGTAGTGGAGATCTGCACTTTAAGGAATTCAGAGTCAGAATATTTACTAAGGATAATATTCTAGGCTCCCTTTTTATTTTCTCTTTTTAGAAAATCACCATGCATGATCACATTAATCTTTGTTGATATAATTATGTTTATATGTTTTGTGTAATTGAATTGTATGCTTAAAGTGTGATGAGGTACAAGTTTGGATCAAATGCACATGTTAATGGAATGATTGAATAAATATTTCTCCCATTGTTATACAACTTTAAGCTTTATTTTATATTCTATAATTCTAGAATTTGATGAGCTTTTAGTGTATTTAAGGCATGATTTAGGGGTATAGCCTTATTTTGGCATGTTTTAGGACTTAATAAGTGAGTATTTAGGGCTAGTTACAATTTTACATGATTTTTGGGTTTTTCGCTGCATTTTACCCTGTTATGAGAGTGATGGATGGGAAGAAGCTCCCACAGATGGTCGTCTATCAAAGTGACAGGCAGGACATCACAGGAGTTCCTCATCGTCCCATCCCTCATTCAATCGTGGCCATTCGTTACCCTTCCAAGGGCATCCGTGGCTGATCTTTTATGCATTTATACATGTATTTTATGCATTTTATTGTATTTACATATTTCCTTTGATTCCCAAAATATTTATTTGTCATTTTGTATGATATTTAATTTTGTACATACTCCTATTCTGAAATGTGTGATTAAATAAGTCCTTTTTTCTGTATTTTGTCATTTACTTGGTAACGTTAATTTATTTCCCTTTTTTGTATTTTTGGTGAGAATGTAAATTCTTTAGCCTTTAAGGGATTTTGTGAGGCATTTTGTATTGAGAATCGTGCTCCCGACTGAAAGATCACCACTTACCCATACGGTCATCTCATTCCATTTATTTATTATTTTATTTATTTCATTATTTTTCTTATTTCTTATTTATTTTATTATTTTTGCTTATTTATTATTTTGATATTTTCAGATGTATATTATTTTGGGGATGCAATAACTAGTAAAAAAAGGGCTTTTTTTGCATGTAAAAAAGGAAAAGACACTCAAAATGATTTTTATTAAATAACTTGGATTTTCCTTCGAAACTTAGACCAAATTTTCAATTTTCCATCCAAAGCCAAACAAAAGACAAAAGAGCATTTTTTTTATAAAATATGCATAAGGGAACCAATGTTCCTAACTCAAATGAATACCCTAATTTATGATGTATATCATTTTATTCTTATTATTGGACAATTTGCTTCCGTAATAAGTTTAAGTAGTTGGAATTTATTTATTCATTTATTTATCACTTTTATTATTTGCTTGAAATGTTTATTTAATTTATTGCCTTGCATCGTGTGAGAGAAGAGAACGGATTAAAATTTAAAATCTAATTATAAAATAACACCTAATCAAGATGCCTAAAAAGAGTACTGTCCTGAACACCAATCTTTGTTTGGGCATCAAAAGGTCGAGAATCATTTTTTAATGTTCTATTGGGTGGCAACTCCATGACACTATCTCTTTTGTGCCGATTAATAGACATCTTCATGGGTTGACTACTATCAATAATTTAGGTTTGATCCCTTGTTGTTGCGAAGTAGCTAATTTATGATTAAAAGTGAGCCTCTTTCAATCTCGGACCCTAAAAGTGGGCCTTTGAGAGGAAAGTCGAAAACAAGCATGGCTCTGGCATGTGTCACACATGGTATCTCTATTTCTAATAATATGAGTAATGTGTTTCAAATGAAAGGGCAATAGTGGAATAGAATTCAACAAGTCACAAACTTGCAACATTAACAAATGGATTTTCTATATGCTATCATTGATTTGCAACTTAAAGAGTTTAATAATTGTTTTACTGAGATGAATAATGAGTTGCTTTTATATGTAATTTGTTTAAATTCAAATGATGCATTTTTTCTTTTGACAAAAAAGTGGATTCGAGCTCAGTATGAGTATTGTTATATATATTATGATAATATTAATAAGTTTTTTAATTATTTTGTATCACTAGCTAAATGATGATTTATTGGGGTTCCTTAAGTAATTTTTGGTTTTATATGTAGTGCACTTAAAAATAATCTTAATATTGTATTAAGGCTTAAACCATTATATGCCATGAATGTATGCCAAAATTATATATACAAATGAATTATACCCATATAAATAAACATTATTTGGTTAGTATAATGTGTGTCAATGTTACATGCATTGTTATCTTATTGTCTTTTCTACCAATACTTTATATTTTTAGCAAACTAGTTTTGTTTTTTTATCACTTTGTTAAAACTTAAAAATGTAGACTAAATGGAATCCTCATATCGTAGTTAGATGTATAATCAGTGTGATAATATGGGAAGGATTAATTCCTCATTTATATATGGAATAGAAACCTTTGTTAAATTCGTCATTTCTCATCTTGAAGAAATGAGTGGTGATTATACTATATGTCCATGCAAAAATTGTAAGAACCGAAGATTCTATAATGTTGACATTGTTAGATATCATCTATTGTGTATGGGATTTGTCCAGGATTATTTGGTTTGGAATTTCCATGGAGAGATGAATGTGATGGGTTACGAAGAAAATCCTTATGAAATAAT
>CM075808.1:99081503-99106503 GCA_037975025.1 Excoecaria agallocha | reverse complement strand
GAGTAATTCCGTATAAAGCATAGTTGTGATGTTCAGTCATCCATTAAACTACATACTAGATTGAGGGTTTTTTTTAACTTTGGTGATAAATTATATTTATCTTAGGCTTCGCTTGTAATAAAAAAAATCAAATTATAGAACTTGTTTACAAATGAATTCCATATAGAATTTATTTGTAAATGAATTCTTATGCTTGGAATAAAATAATTAAAATATGGAATTGAAAATTAATTATTAGGTAGCCTCTCAACAAAACCAAAACCAAAGTATCTACAAATGTGCAATGCCATAATCCTTCCCTTAGCATAATTCTCATTAGTTGTTCAATTTGAGGGGCATATCACGAAGGAAATTAATATAAGATAATATAGATGAAATACCGACAAAAGCAAAATAAGGCGGGAAAGATTAAATTCCAAGTACCAATAAAAAGTTATACCTTAATAATAAGATTATTTGCTAGAGTCCCAATGAGAAGAGGTGCAACGAATAGCAGAACGTATGTAGCAAATATCAAGAATCGAAATAACCACAGAAAGAAAATAGTTTACAAACATGACAAAAAAAATCAATAATCATTCAAACTGCATGAAGTGAGGTAAAAGGGTCAATTTCATTTATGCTCACTGGACTTACGCCTAATCGTCCAAAAGTAACTAACTTATTTTTCATGACTTATATGTCACTAAACTTATCACTTTTTTTTAGAAAAATCATCTTTACCGATTTTTGGTGATTACTCTTGTTGGAATACTGACGTGGCATGTCATGTTATATGTCTGGACACACGTGGTATGATATATCGGCAATCACGTCACCAGAAGAGGCCACGTGTGTCCAGAAATATAACGTGGCCTGCTGACGTATCATGTGATATGGCCTCTTTCGGTGATGTGGCTACTGACGTGTCATGGCGCATGTATTTAGGTATATAGCGTGGTATGCCACGTCAGCATTCCAGCAATGATTATCATCGAAAACTGGTAAAGGTGATTTTTTTACAAAAATGTGATAAGTTCAGTGACATTTAAGTCACAAAAAATAAGTCAGTTATTTTTTGGCAATTAGGTGTAAGTCTAGTGACCATAGGTGAAATTGACTATGAGGTAAAACAAATAAGATAGTTAATAAGCAACTAAAATAGATAGTCTAAATTGATTATTCAGCATAAATGAAGTTAAAAAGCAGAGTTGCCAATCAACTGTAAGTTATACTCGACATGTTAAGCCCATAAAAGTGAATCAAAAGCTTACAGTAAAGACCATGTACATAATTCCAATCTAAATCAACTGTATATGATACCGTCTCATATGATACTATCTCCTAGCTTTTGATAACTTATTGACTATGTACATAGTTCCAATTGATAATTTAGAGATAAAAAAAATATTTTCTCTATCCAAAGGACATTCCCATCTAGGAAAAAAAATCAATTTAAATTGACAAGTTACAGTTAAATGTGCCTGAGTGTTTATGTCATCAGCTGACAAAACTATATAATGATTAGAATAAGGAAGCAAAAACAAATTATTTCCAAGAAATGCAGGTTCTTGCATTTGATTTTCATGTTGATGAAAAACGAAAACAATAAGAGAAAACATAAAATAGATCAACAACAAAAAATCATGTAACCCAAAAGAGAAAAAAAAGATGAAAGAAGTTAATAAAAGAGAAGGATTATTCCCAAGGATCCTACCATGTTTGAAGGGACTATACGGAGTAACCTGGACCCTCTTGAGGTGTACACTGATGAACAAATTTGGGAGGTGGGTTGTATAAGAAGAACAAAGGATCAAGCACTTCTACAATTTGTAATGTCAAGGGTGGCTTATGCTAACATATGTTTGTATGGTTTTAGGCTCTTGACAAGTGCCATCTTGGAGATGAAGTTAAGAAGAAGGAGAAAAAACTAGACTCTACAAGTATGTTTTCTCTAATTCAATTTTCAAATTATATTTGTTAAAATCAACAGCATAAAAATCACATGTTACTGCAATTATTGAGAATGGAGAGAACTGGAGTATGGGTCAGAGGCAACTAGTCCGTCTCGGGTGTGTACTTCTCAAGAAGAGCAAGGTTTTGGTCCTTGATGAAGCTATTGCCTCAGTTGATACAGCTACGGATAATTTGATTCAACAAACAATTAGGCAACACTTATCTGACTATACAGTTATAACAATTGCTCATCAAATAACTTCTGTTCTTGACGGTGACATGGTTTTGATTCTGAGTCACGATGAGTATATTAATGCTAATAATGCTCTTGCAAACCGCAATTGATGCACCAATTTTATTCACTGTTTATAATCGTGGTGTAGGAGTTATCGAGGAATATGACACTCCATACAGATTATTAGAAAACAAATCATCCTTATTCTCGAAACTTATATCGGAGTACTCAGAAAGGTCAAGCACTAGTAGCGATGTTTGAGAAGTTGACTGTGTGGAATGATTAAGCTTCACAAACTATAGTTAACCTACAATAAGGTTGTTGATGATGATGAAAAGTAATTAGATTCAGCTAATCGTGCTAGATACAAAGACTTAGTATAGTGATCACGTTGCCCAGTCGGAGTCATGTTTAAATAAGTTTTGAAGTAATCAGTTAGTTTTGATGATGTAAATCTTGAATGGACTTTATGCAATAATGAAAGCATAATTAAGGTCCTTAGCATGGCAAATTTAGGACTTGCAAGTCCATAAATTATTCTTATTATTTCATTTGAGTAGTTTTGTGACTTGCTCAAGTCCTGTATTGTTGCAGTTCAATAAGTTACAGGTCATCCCCAATTTTTCTACAATTTAGAGACTTGAAAGGTTTTCGGCATGGCAATTTAGGGACTCACTGGTCCTTTGCATTCACTACCAGAAAACATCCGTCGCTAATTTACAAAGTCGTTAGTCATTATTTGGCCGTCACTGGCATTTTTAGCGACTAAATTAAATATAGTCGCTATATATAGCGAAGAAAATTCTGTCACTACAGTAAAAGTCTCGTCGCTAAATAATCCCTAAAATCAGTCGTCTTTAGCAAAAGAAAATATT
Source organism: Excoecaria agallocha (assembly GCA_037975025.1). Lineage (NCBI taxonomy): Eukaryota > Viridiplantae > Streptophyta > Magnoliopsida > Malpighiales > Euphorbiaceae > Excoecaria > Excoecaria agallocha. Next base: position 99,103,458 of record CM075808.1, on the reverse strand, counting down.
AGCGACTAACTAATTCGTCGCTAAAAACATTTGCAATTTGAATGAATTAGCGACACCAAATTCCGTCGCTAATAATGCAAAAACCATTGCAATTTATTTTTAATATTTTATTTTTTATTATTATTATTTGCAATATATTTTTTTGTTATTATTATTACTATTGTAATCTCCAAAATTTAATTTATATAAATAACAATTCTCCAATATTATTACATTAAAAAATATAATATCATAAAAATACATTAAATTGTGTAGTATAATATGATTAAAAAAAACTAATCCAAGTGTTGATGGAGCTTATTACAATAAAAAATATAATTTCACAAAAATACATTAAATTGTGTTATATAATATGATTACAAAAATAATAATAAAAAACTAATCTAATTGTTGATGGAAAAGCTTATCAGCACCACCAAGTAGGTGGAGTTGGCCAATGATTGGCCATGCACCACCAAGTTCAGGAGCCTTTCTATTCTTGTCACTTTTCCACTTTTTGCCTCCTAAAGCCCTGAATTGCAGACAAAGATGAAGAGTTAAAGAGATCAATACCTTGTTAGGATCACATTGTGGGCAAGTAGGAAAATCTTCTTACAGGTAACCAAATTCAAAGGCGGGTTTCATATGCCTCGCAATAATATTGTGCAGACAATAAACATTCATGCTGTTTCAAATAAAAAAAATCATGCATTGTATATTGTTAAGAGTGCAATATTATAGTAAATGGCAGTTTTGGATGCCAAAATGAATGCAACAAATTGATTACTAATGCTATTGCATACCCTGTGAATGAGCTTCTCAAATGCTTCGGTCCCATTCTCTTCAATGTATCTTTCAGTACCAATTAGAATGGCGTCTTGCTTGTTGAAGACATCTTTCTTCCCTGGGACGTACCAGATGTTAATGGTTAGCTGTGGGTTAACAAAGGGCTGTTATATTAGTGCTGCGGCTAATCATAGGTGGCCTTTCACTATATGAATAATAGGCGATCTGCATGAGGCTAAAACAGCAAAGCAATGTAAATACTGATAAATCATGCATTACTAAGAAATCTATAAAGCCACATGTATCGCATTACCACATAAGATTAAAATTTCCTGCTCCTTATATTCCTGAACAATCAAACTATCACTTACATTTTCAAGAATTTTGTTTGAGATGGTTCCAATATATATAAGTCTGATGGTTACTAAAAAAAATATAATTCTTTGGTCATCTGAAGTTTGTGGTTTAGTATAAAAAGGCTGCTCATATAGGTAATAAAATTGTTACTTTAAAGATTCATTGAGACAAAAATACAAACAACTTGAAATTATACCTTTAAAGAGTCATGTACGCAATAATACAAACATCTAGAGATTAAATTTTGAGAACAGTAATTATGGGGTAAGCCAACAACCTTTGAATCTTTGAATCAATAAACAACTTCCCTGTAGGACAAATAATAATAATAATAATAATAATAATAATAATAATAATAATAATAATAATAATAATAATAATAATAATAATAATAATATAGGTTTGGTTATTTAGTTAGTTTTAGTTCATGATCACAATTAAGAAAGAGGAAAATTAGAAAGACACTAACCTTTATTATATATATCTAGATTTTTGTATTATTTGAGTTTATGCTTTAATCTAAGGTATCAAACAATATAAAATAATTGCACATACAAATGCCAATGGACACTTAAGCATTAGATCTAATAAATTCTATTTTATAAAGAACAACACTATAGGATTTTAAATATGAGCCTAAATAACATCCTTTATATAAGAACAACACTATCTAACCCAAGACACATTTACTAATCAAATATCATCAGATACATCATAATGACCAAGGCATCCACTTATTACAAATTTATATATATGTTACCAAATTCCATACAGTTGGAATTGTAAGATAATCAGTCCAACATCCAACATATACAACTTTTCTTTTCTATAACATACAAGTCAAAACAAAACATACTTTTTTGCTTTGATTATAAAAAGAAAGGAAGACACAATAATAAAAGTATTAAAGTAGAAAACGAAACTAATTATTCTCCTAGAAACTACATGTGAACAATGAAAATGTGGATTTAACTTAAGTGCAGAATTTCTAATCAATTAAAAACAAATGCCTTAAGTGAATTGATTTTCAAGAATTCTAATCCATTAAAATATAATGCCCAGCGTGAATTGATTTTCAAGAAATCTAATCAATTTAAAATTGCCAAATGTGAAGTTGTTGCTATGATCCTTTAATCAATCAAAATATGCCAACGTGAGTGGTTTTCCATCTAATAAAAACAATGCCCAACTTCAGTTGTTTGCCATGATTTTTTATCAATTTAAACAAATGCCCACTTTATCAGCATTTCATAACTTAAAATCGTGGAACTAGAAGGATAACCACTCATCATTCAACTATTAAGCATTAACTTAAAATTGTTGAGTAAATAAAAGAGTACCAGGCTAGTTCCTCCAATATGGCACACCACTCTTTGTGAACTTGCAGTGCCTCATAATTAACCTACAAACATTAACTTAATTAGCACTATAATAACCACCAATCTTAATTAAAACTTAACAACAGTAATTAAGAACAACAACAGTATGACATCAGACATATTTAATGCAGCAATATTTTATATCGTTACCTTAAGGGTATCCTACTACAGCAATAGCTTCTTGCAAAAATGGGATCTCTCCTAGCTCCAAAAAACTCATGCCATCCCAGAATTCTTCACTTTGAACTACCAGAATTGCTAAATCGCATTCATGGCCAACAGCTTGTACTTCTGTTCTATATTTTGTGGCAGAACCATGCCTTCTCACAAAGACAGAAGTGTAAATGGCCAAAACATGAGAATTTGTAAGAATCTTCTTCCCAGGAATAACAAAACCTGGATTGTAACAAAAATTTAAATTGAAAACGTGATAATCAACATCTGAGTTTAATCATGGACAATTCACAGAACAGATTAAGACCTCTGTATATGTCTTTCAAATGTAACTAAATAGTCTACAGATCATGTCATGATGTATAAGACAAAGTATATTTTCCATTCAAGATTTGAATCTGAATTTGTTATTTTGGTTGAGATTGTACAACTTGATAACGTATGCTTCAATCAAATAAAACAAATTCTAGTAGCTACGTACAAGATTAAGCAGTGGAGACAGCCAAAAAAATAAGTAATGATTCTCCGCAAATCACCTAATGTGATACACACAACAGATTTCTCCTTTTGTTAGAAATACACACAATAGATTTCTCCTAACTATAATCTTCTCTTAATCTAGAAGAAACACATACATGCAAACCCAGATATGATAAGAGATCTCTAACCTCACGTGATCGCCGCTACTGCTTTTTCAGAAGCTTAAGCTGTGACCAAATAGAGGCTGCCCGAGGTTGCTACAGAGACGCATTGCTGCAAGGGGAACTCGACTAGACGGGAGCAGCGGCTGTGTCAGCGAGATGGTGGAACATTCTCAGGAGCTCCTTGCTGGAAGAATTTTGTGTGGTGATTCTTTTATGCAACAATCACAACAAACTTCGGTGACCACCTCTCATCAAGGAACTTGCATGCCTGGAAATAGAACTCTGTAGACACTAGTGACAATCCATGCATATCCCAGTGTACATAATGTTTACATCACTTTGAATGCTGAAAAGTAACCCTTAGTCAATATAGATGCAACTGAAAATAGAAAAAGTTTAACTGCACTGCAGTATATAAGTGCAAAAATTTAAATCTTAACAGAATCTCAATTTCAAATACTTTTAGGAGCCAAAGAGATAGAAAGAAAATGAATTCATCAAATCATCCTCACTTAAAACCAAAAGAAGCTCGCTTGCATAAAATCAAATACATTAGATAAAGGATGAATGCTTGCTTGAAAAAATATAAAGAGAAACTAAACTCACAAAGCAAAAATTAAATATTACTATTTTCTTGACATTATTGTCGCATCTTACCTACTTACATCCTCTTCAACAATCAAGTCCCCAACAAATGCTCCTAAATCAAACGCATCTTTCGGTGCATAGTCCATGGCACTCTAAGAGACACTAAACAATGAAACAATATATTAGTTTCTAAATAGAAAAAGAAAACTGAAACAGAAAAATGCACTATGAAATCATGGCTTTGGTACTATGAAATCAACATAAAAATACACATTATAGAATGATTTCGAACTAGCTTCTACTTGAACAAAATTTAATTGTTATGTATGAAATACTGCAAGCTAAGCTAGCTTTCTCAAATTAATATAATACTGCAAGCTAAGCTAGCTTTCTCAAATATAAAATAATACTAATTGTTCCATTCAAATTTTTAATGTATTCAGGTTAAAATTGCAAAAGCTATCAAATTCGAAGACTCTAATACATTTTTCCTAATCTAATAAATGCTTTCATTTAAAAGTTTTAAGCCCATAAATTATGAATTTCCAATACTCTAAATTAAGCAGCAGTAATCTCTTACATCATTCAAAATTCATATACTGTAAAAAAAAAACAAGAATAAGAAATAACATAAGATTTACCAATCTAAAATAACTACTATAGCAACCTAAATGAAACTTAGTCAAATAGGCTAAAGCCCATGTCGTCATCAGACTCTTCAGCTGGTTCTTCCTTGTTCTCTTCCTCCTTAGCAGCAGCTGGGGCACCCCCAGCATCAGCAACAGCAACGACGAACTGGGGCAGCAGAACTGACCTTCTCTCCTTTCTTGATAAGCTCAACAGGTACTACATTAAATTTATATTTATTTCATTTACCCAATTTTTGTAATTGCCTCAACACCAGGTCAGCCGTGAACAGTACTTTCCGACAGTAAATAGTATTTTTCGAGGCCAAAAGGACACCCGAAAGTCAAAAATATTTTATTGGACTGATGGAAAGTAATGGTCATGGTGAGTTCGAAGTTGAAATTTGAAGTGAAATTGAGATCAAATGGGCCTCAAAATGTCAAAAATACAAAAAAAGATAACAAGTTAATTTCCCTGTTAGGGAAGAATACTTGATTTTGTATAAATAATTAAAAATAGTAAACGAACTCTGAAAATTATCAGATTTTGTATGCCTACATGAATTTTTATGTAGAATATTTTGGTGATGAAAATTAAATTTTTCAGGAATACCGACAGTTGTCGAATCGGATCAATAAGTTTGAATCGGACCGATAACGAATTCCGATTAAGCCGAAAATTTACGTGCCATCTATTTTTTATATGATAAAAGTGATGAAATTATTTTTGAAGTGATTTAAAGTGAGGAAGAGAGAGAAATTGGATTAGACTTTATAAGGCCTAAATTGGGCCTTAGAGATAAATTGGGCTAAGCCCATTAGTTAAGCCCAATTTTGGGCCAATTGAGAGGCTATATAAAGGCTTAAAATCTGGAAAAAAAACTCCAAAAAATTGCTGAGTCTTCTTCCTTCTTCCCTAGGCTGAACCAAGTATCCCTTTCTTCTCTCTCTCTTGCTTCATAACCACTCAAATTTCTCCTTAGATCTTAACTTAAGAGTTATAGTTCCATCTCTTTAGATCACTAAAATAACTTCTCTTGATTGATTTGGGCAAAGAAAGTGGAGAAAATAAGTAGAGAAAGAAAAAGGGGTAAGTTGGATCTTGGAAAATTTGATGATTTAAATTGATTTCTTAATGTTTTTCCATAGATTTTAAGGTGTAGATTATGATTATGAGCTTGGATTTCGCATTTGAGAACAAAAAAAATAAGGATATCTAAGGGTTTAGTGGCCGGCCTATGTAGGTGAACAAGAAGAGGAAGATTTTTCAAGGAGTAAAGGCAAAGGAAATGAGGCTTAGGCTTCCTAATTCAAGAAAAATTATAAGTGACTACAAAATCCTTTGATTTTTCTTTTATTGTGAATTAATTCCATTGATGTAACTAGGTCAAAAATTGTTAAAATTGTTAATTGATGAAAATAGTTTAGGGTAAATGAATTTGGATATTAGAAAAGATGAAATGAAAGCTTGAATGGAAGAAAGAAAATTTTTATGAGGGTTTAGTGTGGTGGCCGAATGATGTAGTAAAGGAAAAATATGAGAATTTTGCATGAAATTAATATATGTTAGCCTAAATTAATTATAGAAATGATAATTGGTGGTTATAAATTTTTATTGAATAATTGGAATTTATTTTGGAATTTTAGAGAATATGTAACATGTAGGTTTATAGTACAAGTTATGAAATATTGTGAATTAATTGATTATTTAAGTGAAAAATAATAGTTGATAATAAATAATGCATAAATAAAATATATTGAAATTATTAGAATTTTATTGAAGAATAAATGTGAATATGTATAAAAGAAAATATTGAAGTAATAATGAATAATTGCATAAAAATGTGAAAGAAAGTGAATTAATATGAAACTAATTCACAGTTAACGAAAAAGAAATAAAAAGTCAACCGATGAATTTTTCGGAATAGTTATTAAGCTATGAAAGTAACAAGAATAATGAATTATTGGTAAATAATTCATAAAATGAGTGAAAATGATAAAAATTGAAAAAATATGTGTACACGAATTTTCGTGGAATTTATATGTTTTGCTAGAATATTTTTGAAATAAAATATTAATTATGTTTAATTAAAAATATTGAATTATTAAGAAATAATTCAACAAATAAGTATATGATGATAAACGAACGTCAAGTAAGTTACTTCAGTATAAAAAAATGAAAAAGTCAAATCATGCATTTTCGGAAAATAAAATAATGAATTCACTACAAAAAAAAAGCTGGGAATTAGCGACGGCATCCGTCGCTAATTGTCAAAATTCCGTCGCTAATATAATTTAGCGACGCTGCGACGAACAGTCACTAATAGCCCAGTCGCTAATATATTAGCGACGGAATCTAAAATCAGTCGCTAATTTAGCGACGAAAATTTCCGTTGGTAATTAGCTTGCGCCGTCGCTAATTCATTTTCAAAATTAGTCGCCTGTAATATAATATTAATTTTTAGCGACTGAATTTTCCGTCGCGAATTCAGTCGCTAATTATTAATTTATCAATAACAACAGTTTATCGCTTATAACTCCCATCTCTAAAAGTTAGCGACGAAAATTAATCGCTAATTATTTAAATTCTAACGTTACACAGTAGCCACGGATATGATGTCGCGTATCCGTCGCTAAATTATTGCATAATTTAATTTTTTCCTTTATGCTGCACATAAAAACAAAATAAAATTGTTGCACATATAAACAAAATAAAATTGTCAACATTAATATTGCACCAGAGGGATGAACAGTATAACAAACCCAAACAATATCAATGGAGTACATACATATCAGAAATAAAAGAAAAGGAAAACTTTGATCCTATTGCATGTAGCAATCCAATGCATTGACCCACCCAAGGGCAATGATGGTCAAATCTTTCAACACAATTGTTAAAGATTTCCTGGGAGCAACGGGGAGGCCGATAAAGCATGCGTGTGTCACAATACTTCGCTCGAGCAGGAATGCCATTAACCATAACTTTGTTCGAGGGAACTGGAGGCTAGGCATTTGTCTTCCTCGAACTTCAACTGACATCGAAGAATCATAACGAAACTCCTCCTCAGGTGGATGTAAATTGCGAGGAATAATACCAGGGTCCCGGGCTGATGTGAGAAAAAGAAGGCCCAAAACCTGTCAAAGTCAATCATTGAATTAAAACAACAGCAGCTGACCAGCATGTATTATAAATTAGACCAGGTCTACCATCCGAAATGTATAAAGTACCAAATATAGTAAATTCTAATAGAGAGAAAAATCATTAGTAGCACAAGGTCAATGGACCTATAGCTAAGAAACCCTCTGGAAACAAAACAAGAATAACCATCATCACACATAAATAGCACAGATCAAACTCTATCATAGAAAGTTTCTAGCATTCCTTTCACCCAAAAACGTTATATCAATACATATAGCAATGAAGCACGGTCTATATACTAAGACTAGTACATTAATCAATATTTTTAAGGAGCCTTTTATTTGCCGCTGCCCATGGTGTTTGGCTCTAGTACCAAATCATTATGCTCCTGAGTATGTGATTGAGTCACCGAATGATTAACAGGAAAGTGTGCAATACATGGGTCTCTTCCCTTGTTCTTGTTTCCAGACTTACATATTACATATGGTTGCTGACATTTGCAAATTGTTACAAGGGAGTTGCAGATCTTGGAATTAGTTAGAGAGAGTTGTCTATCTCTTGTATTGTTTGCTGGAAACTCTAAATTATTTAATTGATTAAATTCTGCCTCTTTAAAGAGAGGTTACGGGCCTAGGAGTACCTAATAAAATAGGAATTCTTTTCTAACGAGAAAACAATGATTTCTTTTTATTGCTCTAATTAGAAAATATTAAAATAGGAAGACTTTAGGAAACCATAGAAATAAACCACTAATATAGAAACCCTACCATAAATAAAATACTACCTAAACCTAATCCTAACCTTAGAACTGCAATACGAATTTGCACAACAAAATAACACAGGCAACTTGGGTGGCTGAAATTTAATAGCTGCAAGAAACAACAATTGTGGAGGCAAGGAAAGAGGAAATAAGTAATCGCCTCAACTTGACTCTACATGGATCAGAAATATAATAATGATGCCGAGATAATATTGGCAATCATAAGAGTTATTATCTATTGCAGAGGCAGCAGCAAGCACACTACATCTTGGCAAAAGTCAGTTGCAGTTCTATGTCCATTTACTAATACATCGATTTGTTTTCAACCAAATAGATTTAATGGAAAAAGGTGGAATTTAATTACTCATAATTTTTCATTCAACTAGATTTTATATTAATGTAAGGTCAATGAATAAATGCATAAAAGGCCCTAAATTTTTTCTGAACTTCAAAAAGATAATGAGAATTTGTCAAACACTGATTTGAAGAAGTAAATATCAGTTGTGCTATTGGTGCTCTACATTTCCGAGGGATACAAAACCAAAAAGTATTTAGTGGAAAAAAACAAGGAATTGGTTGTGGAGACTAACCAAAAAGTCATAATTTTCAAGTGAATTTAGGTAAATTTTATTAGGTTAGGATTCAGATTAATCCTTTATCAATCTTTGCCAAAATCTTATTATCTATTTATTACCCTGACACACTAACTTCTTCACATAATTAGTAAAAAGATGATTTGTATTAGATCTAACAGAGACAGACTTCAGTTATCAAAGAAATGAAAAATAACTCAAAAAATAGAACTTTCATCAAGAACTCATTAATACATTTTCCTTCACAATATTAATCCAACATAAATTAATTAATTAATTACCTGTAAGTTTCCAAGTTAGATCTCTTTCCTACATAAACATAAACACAACCCAAAACAGCAACAAAGAGAATGGGGAAGCAGAATAATGTAAATGGCGTACCTGAAATTATAAATCGTTCTGTTCAGACTTAGTATGTTATTAAGTTCCACTCTCAGCTCACTGCTAAGGTTTTTAAGGAACTTCGAGTGCCATAAACCAAATTTGAACAATAAAAATATACTTAGCAATAAACCAAATTGACAGCATGAAATAATAATGCAAAGGCATTAGCCTACCCAAAATATGCAAGGAACTGTGACCGGAACTTCATCGGACCGGTGATCGAAGCTTCGCCGGAGCTCCATCGGTGATGATTTGACACTGCTACTCTATAGATCGGGATCCCCCGATTTCGTTTCCGGTGGTCATGCGCTCCAACGCTGCTATGGTCGGCCAGAATCTCACAAAAATTGTCGGTGGCTTCTCCTCTCCGATCTACCAATCACCGGCGAGTAAGGATCGACGGAAGGCACCGAAAGATACACCTTGCCATTGGGAGTCATCTGGTGGTGGTCGTGACGCTGAACGCCGTCGTGGCTCGCCGGAATGGAGGGGAGGAAGTGGCGGTTTGAGATGAGAAAACGGGAAAGAAGGAAAAGAAGAATGGAAAGCGTTAAACACTGTGATCGGTGCGGGGTGGACGTCCAGGGAGCGACATCGACGAGGCGATCGCCGGTGACACACCGCGCCCCTAAACGACGGGTTCCAGCTCCTTCCTGCTCTCCCCGATTCTCCTTTCCTCTTTTTTTAAAAAAAAATACTTCTTTCCGTGTTTTTATTTGTGGCCTCCATTATCATTAAGGCTTTTACATTGTTTTTAATTATTATTATTATTATTATTATTATTATATACTTAATTTAAGTTAATTGTGGTTTTGGAAATAAAATATATTTTAATTTATTATTATTATTATTATTATTATTACAAAAATAAATTTTCTAAATAAATAAGTATAGATTTTGGGATAATTATATTTAAGAGTTCATATAATACATTTCCATTAATAATATATAAAAGCTTTTGCAATGAAATTTATAATTGTAACAGTTAGTTTTTTTTTATTATTATTATTATTATTATTATTATTATTATATCAAAATTTTAACAAAATAAAAATAACTTATTAAAATTTTAAGAATTATTTTAAATGAGATAATAAATTTTATATTATTATTTTATAAATCTTTATTTTTATTAATCTTCATAATGTAATTATAAAATAAATATAAAAATTAATTTATTATTATTATTAAAAATGTAAAATTTCTATATAAATAAGTTACTTATACTCCAAATAAAAATAAAATTTAACAAAAAAAATTCAACAACCTCTTTTTTGCAACAAAAACTGAACTTGAAGACCTTAAAATTAATCTTTACCGTTCAAAATTAACAACAAGGAGTTTCGAACGTACTCACCAAAAATTAGGCCGATCTAACGGCAAATGATTTTTTGATCGTCTTCACATACAAAATTAGTCATTATGTAAAAAATCCAGAAAATAACCTCTTTTTTACAACAAAAACTGAACTTACAGATCTTAAAAACTAATCTTCATCATCCAAAATTAACAACAAGGAGTTTCAAATGTACTCACCAAAAATCAGGTCAATCTAACGGTAAATAATTTTTCGATCGTCTTCGTATACAAAACTGGTCATTACGTAAAAAATTCAGAAAACAGCTTTTTTTTACAATAAAAACTGAACTTACAGATCTTAAAAACTAATCTTTACCGTCCAAAATAAACAACAAGGAGTTTCAAATGTACTCACTAAAAATCAGGCCAATCTAACGGTAAATAATTTTTCGATCGTCTTCGTATACAAAACTGGTCATTACGTAAAAAATTCAAAAAACAGCCTTTTTTTGCAATAAAAACTGAACTTACAGATCTTAAAAACTAATCTTCACCGTCCAAAATTAACAACAAGGAGTTTCAAATGTACTCACCAAAAATCAGGCCAATCTAACAGTAAATAATTTTTCGATCGTCTTCGTATACAAAACTGGTCATTACGTAAAAAATTCAGAAAACAGTCTTTTTTTGCAATAAAAACTGAACTTACAGATCTTAAAAACTAATCTTCACCGTCCAAAATTAACAATAAGGAGTTTCAAATGTACTCACCAAAACTCAGGCCAATCTAACAGTAAATAATTTTTTGATCGTCTTCGTATACAAAACTGGTCATTACGTAAAAAATTCAAAAAACAGCATTTTTTTGCAATAAAAACTGAACTTACAGATCTTAAAAACTAATCTTCACCGTTCAAAATTAACAATAAGGAGTTTTGAAAGTACTCACCAAAAATCAGGCCAATCTAACGGCAAATGATTTTTCGATCGTCTTCGTATGTAAAACTGGTCATTACATAAAAAATTCAGAAAATAACTATTTTTTTGCAACAAAAACCGAACTCACAGACCTTAAAAACTAATCTTCACCATTCAAAATTAATAACAAGGAGTTTCGAACGTACTCACCAAAAATTAGGTCGATCTAATGGTAAATGATTTTTCGATCGTCTTCACATACAAAATTGGTCATTATATAAAATATCCAGAAAATAACCTCTTTTTTGCAACAAAAATTAAACTTACAGATCTTAAAAACTAATCTTCACCGTCCAAAATTAACAACAAGGAGTTTCAAATGTACTCACCAAAACGCAGGCCAATCTAACGGTAAATGATTTTTCGATCGTCTTTGTATACAAAACTAGTCATTACGTAAAAAATACAGAAAATAACCTATTTTTTGCAATAAAAACTGAACTTACATATCTTAAAAACTAATCTTCACCGTTCAAAATTAACAACAAGGAGTTCCAAACGTACTCACCAAAAATCAGGCCAATCTAACAGCAAATAATTTTTCGATCGTTTTCGTATACAAAACTGGTCATTACGTAAAAAATCTAGAAAGCAACCTCTTTTTTTGCAACAAAAATTGAACTTACAGATCTTAAAAATTAATCTTTACCGTTCAAAATTAACAATAAGGAGTTTCGAACGTACTCACCAAATATCAGGCCGATCTAACGGCAAATACTTAACCGTTGAATCTTTACTTACACTATTCCGTATAAAAGTTGTTCAATTTGTATTTGAAGATCCAACCAAACCGTAAACATGCAAATTCAAATGAACTATATATTTTGATTTATCAGATAATATCTTAACTTATTTATTAATCTGGCCATGTTTAGAATTTCAAAGCCATTTTTCCATTTTCAAATCAGTAAGTTTTCTCAGTCTTCCATATCACTCAATTAGGTAACCGCGGTAGTAAAGTTAAATGGTAAGGATGAGTTTAGATGGAGCTTTGAATATTTTAAAAAATAATAGAAATTAAATTAGAAAATTTATTCATTTTGACTTGTATAAGTTTAAGTCTTGGATTGAACTCTATTATCTTATTCAACTAAATAATTTTTCATAATCATTTTAAATGAAATAATAAACTTTATATTATTATTATATAAATATTTATATTTATTATTTTTCATAATATGACTATTTAATACTTATAATAATTACTTTATTATTATTATTAAAATGTAATTTTTTTAAATAAATAAGTTTATATTTGGGGATAATTGATAAAGAAATCAATAGAATTCCTAATAATTTAATATTTGATTTAAATTTTATAAAATAAAAATTAATTATAAATTTTTTTATTATTATTTTGAATGAAATAATAAATTTTATATTAATGTTTTATAAATATTTATTTTTTTAATTTTAAACACGTAAATATATAATAATCTTAACAATTAGTTTATTATTATTATTATTAAAAATATAAGTTTTCTAAATAAATAACTTTATATTTTGGTATAATTGATAAAAAATTATTATCAACTTATAAAATTATTTTTAATTTTCTGTTACAAAACAAAATATTCATTTCATATGGTTCATATTAAAATTACTTAAAACTATACATAAATCATGTGAGTGAAATAAAAAAAATTATTTCTTAATTTATTTGCGACGGATTAGCGACTAAATTCTTTTCCGTCGCTAATTGTATTACTGTAACAAATTACTATTAGCGACAGAGATATTCCGTCGCTAAACCGTCGCAAAAAAGGCGCTATATTTTCCCTCCAAAATTAGCGACTAAAATTTTCGTCGCTAAATTACTGGAACTAATTTATGAATAAAAAATTATAAACTTTAGCGACGTAACTATTCATCGCTAATCCGTCGCAAAAAAGGCGCGTATACTTCCCGCCAATAATTAGCGACTGTTTATTCATTCCGTCGCTATTTCGTCGCAAAAATAGAAAATTTCCTCCCCACGACGGATAGTAAAACAGTCGCTAAATTTACGACGAAAATAAGGCCATCGCTAATTGGCAGTTTTTTTTGTAGTGTATATCAATATAATTCATAATTGTTTAAAACTTTGTAAAATAAATGTTTGACTAATTTATCAAAATAAATTAGTCAATAAAAAGTATTAAAAAAGTGAATTATCATAAAATAATTAACCAACCGAATAAAAGTTTTGGACAGAAAAAGAAAAGGAAAAAATCGTAAAAATTCAATTATTGAATTATTGAAAAATAATTCACAAAGAATTACACAAAAAAGAATAAAAAAATTGTGAATTATAATGTTATAATTCATAAAGTGTATAAAAGACTAAAAAGCCTCAAGTGTCTGAGTGAATTATTGAAGAATAATTCACAAAAGTGACTTAAATAGATAAAGTGAAAGAAAGAAAAAGAAAAAAGTTACTGAATAGTCAAAAGCACTAAAAGAGTGCGATTGGCCAGAAATGTATTGTATCAAGTAATAAAAGAAAGAAATTAAAAATTTTTACATGATTAAAAATTATTTCAAATACAATTGATTGTTTTGCCCTTAGTGATAAGCAGGTAATGATATTCTTGTTTAGGATATAATTGGCTAGCTATAGGGACACCATGTACCGCGGTGTAAGTCATGGTAACCTACTTAGCTATGGGTATGATCTTTGATCTCCATAGCTTCAGTGTTTTTAGTGAAAATGAAAGTAAAATATTTTTCGAGAAATGGTCTCTTGGGGATCACTTCTCTCTCAGTAGGACTTTTGGATCCAGTCCCACATATCCTTTTTGAGAATTCTGTTATATTGCACTAGAGGCGTATTGTAATGAATAAATCAGTATTACTTAAATGAATTGAATATAAAAATTTATAAACGAAAAATAATTCGTTTCAAAGAAAATAAAAAGTTGGGATAAAAATGTAAGGTTTCCCAAGAAGTGTGATTAATAAGAAAGAAATGTTTTATAAGAATAAAATGATAAAGGAAGATTAAGTTAAGCTTTTATAAAGAAAAATGATTTAAAATATATTTTTACAGGAAAAAGATAAATTTAGATTAGTTGGTATTGCATGTACCAATTATTATTTTGAAAAGTAACAAGTTTGGAACATAATGTTAATTTTCTATTTAAAGTTAAAAAAGTGATGACAATGTCCTTAAATGAAATCTTATGCTTAAGTAATGTATTTCTGAAAGAAAATTCAAATGATAAATAAAACGATAAAAAGACGCGTAGTTGTTCAATTGGGAAAAAGTAAAAGATTTAAAGTCCTAAATAAGTATTTGAACATAGATAAATGTATAAAGAAGAAAATAAAGATTTGAATGCAAAGTGTCCCAAAATAACTTTATCATTTTGTAATAAAGCTTAAAAGCTTTATAATAGTAATGTGTTTATTAGTTTAAATGTTAAAGTAAAATAAAAGAATAAATAGCAAAAATTATAATTATAGCACATATTGGATACTTGAACAATAAATCGAGGAATAAAATTGTCTATAAATTTAGTACCATTAAAGATATAAGTACCAATATACACCGTTAAATGAAAAGATAATTATATTGCTGTGACTAAAATATAAAAGAAAAGTTAAGTAAAAGTAAAGGCTATAGTAAAGGACAAACGTAAAAGTAAAAGTTAAATTGAAATCGATTCACTTAGAAAGTAGTGTAAAGTAACGTTGAAAGATTGAAAATCAAAGAAAAATAATTACCAAATTATGAGTTAATAATGAAATTAATATTGACTGAAGTAAAAGAAAATGTTTAATGAAATAAGAATAAGAGTAGCATATATAATCTATGTAATTATGATTTATTTGGGAAATTCGGGGATTAGTAGTCACCACTGAGCATATCTAGTACTCAGCACGTAGTGCTTACTGCGTGCATGTTATGAAGTGTTGCGGGAGCATAGTACCCAGTGAAACCAGATTGAAAAAGAAGAATTAGTGCTAAATTGAGTTGTATTTTGGCATGTATATATTTAGACAATTAAGGTAAAAGATTTAACTGTATTATAATTGTTATTATGATTATTGATGGGTGAGTGTTTGGTATAAGATTTTGCATGAATTTATTTAGTGTATGTTTAATTGTTATAAGGTTATCGATCGATTAGAAATTTTGATGTAAAGGTATTTAAAATGTATCGAAATTGATCGGTAAAAAAAAATTTACCGTTTATCGGTTTTTCGGATCGAAAAGGAACTGTTCCGTGAAGGGTGTAACAATTTTCACTTATCAATATAATATCTTTCAAATAAATGCAAAGCTCTCTTCATATATCTAAGTAACCCATGAAAATAGCATCAAATAATTTATAATACATTAAACACATCAAAATAGCACATAATAAAATCAAAAAACTTAATCAGCTATGTGATTTCCTTAGCGGTAATCTAAATTGAATTATGTAAGGAAATCTAAACACATTAATGAGAGCTTTATCAAGAAGTCCTTATTATATATACACTTCTAACTAAATACTCCATCTCAACTACATCAATATACAAAATTAACTCAACTCAAGAATTTACGCAGCTCGTGAGCCTTATGGACACCAACTCAACAATTCTTTCATCTCCTTTTTAAATAAACATACTCAGGAAACTCATGCACATTAATCACAATTAAGTACCATGAAAATATAATCCCTGCAAACTGTAGTAAGTTAGCAATGTAAAATTTACTATAGCTCATGAGCTGCTGATGGAATGAAATAGCAAGATATTGTCATTAAGGTTACATCACACTTCGGATCCATAACATGGATACGAATCCCATAAATAGCGTTATTTCAAAACTTTGAACTCATTGCATAAAAATATCCAATTCTCTAATATGGAGAACACCTATACATTGGTTTTGAAATATTTGTTTGTCATTCTCTAAAGATACAGTATTTTGATAATATCAAATGCTCATATAAGGAAAAAAAAAAGCAAGCAAGCATCAATTGATTACCTTTTCGAGTGTATTTGCTTCATCAAGAATCAATTTTTTGTCTAAGTGGAAGAGCCAATCTGCTCTGTATCTCTTTCCCCATCTTCCTCTATTTATTCTTCCTCATCTTCCTCTTTGTTCAACCAAAATAACTCATGAATGTAACTCTAATTCAAAGACAAATGAACTCCTACAATGTATCCTGATAAACCATTATCAAATGAAAGAGCAACAGTTGATACACAAAAGGATTCCTAGTCCCTTATAAGCTAAAAATTTGACGAGATAGCCAACTCAGTATCAAAGAAATCGTTAAAGCCTCAGCAGCCATTGACGACACGATGCACATAAAAAAAAACTAGATAAACATCACCAGATCCAAGAAGATTCGGCTACTGATAGCCAAAGAGGATCTTATAAGCCCAGAGTTTTGGTATCAACATAAGGAAATTTACAAGACACCAAGTAGAATATATTAAACGAAAAGACCCAATTTTTGCAATCCCAACCAATTAACAAGATCAAATCCAGATCTAAATTGAACAATGAACATATATTCACTTATGGGAAAAAAGGAAATTTACATCAAGAGCTCCAAAATCGAACTTAAGGCCATCAAGCCCAAAAAAACCCCGACATGGGTAGCAGGATCAAAAGGGAAAATGCAAACAAAGTTTCGAGAATAAATAAGCAAAGATGCAATGGATACAAAGTTTCAAAATAATTATAATATACAATATTTAAAGGTTTATATAATATTTTATGATTAATGATATATAAAAACTCTAACAAAAAAAATACGACATAAATTTTTTTAATATAAACTAAAAAATAAAAATTATATGAATCGAATTTCATGTGTAAAATTAAATTATTTAAAATAATTATTAACCATAAATATGGATATAAATTTTTTTATTAATATTATAATTTAATCTTAATTAGTAACAATAAATATGTATTTTTATTTTTTAATTATATTATAATGTTTGGAATAATTGAAATTATAAATTTTTGAAAAATAGGCAAATAATATCATATAAAATATTTTTAAAAATTATTAAAAATAATTAATAAGCATAAATATGTGTGAATATTTTTTATTAATATTATAATGTTTGGTAAAATCAATAAATAAAATTATAAATTTATTTAAAAATTTAAATGAAAATAGATAAATAATATAATGTAATATAAAATAATTTATATAAACTTAGCGACTAAATTTTCGTCGCTATTATTCTGGAAATTAATTTACAAAATTGAAAATATAGAAACAATTGTAGCGACAAGGTACCGTCACTAATTTCGTCGCAAACAAGGCGCTAAATTTAGCGACTGTTTTATGTATTTCGTCGCTAAATTTATGACAAATACATTTCCACTACCTAGAAATAGCCGCTAATCCGTCGCTAAATAGCGACGGAAATAATTCGTCGCTAAATGTAGTCGCTAACTTTTTCTGGTAGTGATTCAAGTGTAGTTTATTAAATATTTTAATACTACATTGACTTTTTTAACCTAATTGACGAAAGTTATTATAATTTTTTTACTAATTTCCGTTATGTTGGGGCCATTTTTACTTCAAAATAAATTATAAAGGTATTTTAATTATTTTGAAATAAAAAAGAAATAACCTAAAATGACTCGAACCTACCTGATCTAATTTGATTGCCAGGTGTAGTTACATTTATACCCGTGCAACAGTTGATTTGCATTAAACATATTTTTGGATCTAATTTACCATTAATATTTCAATTTGTGGATCTAAAATGTTCTTTCATGTTCTCATGATTTTTTTTTAAATTATATATTTATTCCTAAATCAATTTTTATTTTACTAAAGTTTACCTTTTTCTTTTAAAATTCATTCAAAACCTACAAAATTACTCCGAAATGCTTCTAATAAAGGCTCTGATGCCATCCAGTGTGAGTCTGCTGTACATTAAGAATTTTTTGACTGTCCTAAGCAGAGCTATGAAGTTATTTAGAGATCTTGAACTCATTTTGAAAATTGAAGTTTAAATAATTTTGAGGCCGGATTATGTTATATTTTCACTTTTCTGATGAAATAAAGTCGGGTTAGAAATCATTCGTCGGGTTATTTACTGAAACCGACCATTTTCCTGATCGTTCTCTCCATCTCTCGTGTCCTATGCTCTCCCTGCCCTCAGCTCATTTCTTAAAATCAGTATCAAGCATTGATCATAATTTCCCTTCTGTGCCCTTTACGAAAAATATTCTTATAAAGCCTCCAAATTGCCAAAACCTAACAGATCTATAGTGTTTTTGCTTTACCATCATCCGTCTTCAACAAATTATTCAAAAACGAAACCGATTCCAAGACAAATAAAAAAATAATCGAGTCGTTTCTCCTCATACAACAACCACCACTATGATTAACAAAAAAAACCGAAAGCTATGAAAAGAAGTGAATTGTTTGTAGTGATAGGAGACAGTGAGCTTCTATAATTCGGGCATGGTGGATTTTGAATTGAGAAAGTGTTTTTGATTCTACTAAGCACCTGAAAACAGTACCAGGAGAACGATAGAGGTAGAGAAAATTGTAGTGGGAGGGGAGATAAGAGTCAAAGGGATAGAAGAAAATTATCTATCATCAAATGCCATCTTTTGGTAATATTAAGACAAAAAATAATATTTTTTTATTTTTTTATCTGTCATTTTTATTATTTTCATAAATATTAAAAAATATTAATTAGGTTTAAATTTAATTGATTGTAAAAAATTAATTTTTATTGAAAACGAAAATTAAATTGAAAAAAATTAAATTATATTAAAAATATAAAAATGACAAAAAAAAGAAAATTTAAATTTTGCAAATGAGGAGTATATGTTTACACCAATTAATACAATTGTCAAAATTCTTGGTGGGATGTCCAAATCTATATATACATTATTAGATTAGATTCCATTAGAGATTCACATTTGTCATTCTCTTCATTTGAAGTGCCTTTTGTCTAACTCTTAAAAAAATATCACATTCCTTTTTATTGCTTTTATAAATAAAAGTGCTTTTATTTGTTCTCTCATTTGAATACTGCTATAGTTTTTTAACTTTTGTTTAAGAACATTTCAAATACGTTTCTTTGATTAAAATCATTAAATTAATGTAAATAATATCACAAAATTTTTTATTTAGAATTAAATTGATTCCAGTTTTAATTGAGAATATATAGTACATGTAATTTTAAAAATCTTGTATGTTACAATCTCTTTTATTTATTTATTTTTTTTTCTATCTCTTACATTTTTCAATAAAAAAATCTCTTTGGTTGTGCTTGACGGCCAAGAAATGAGTGGTGATTATACTATATGTCCATGCAAAAATTGTAAGAACCGAAGATTCTATAATGTTGACATTGTTAGATATCATCTATTGTGTATGGGATTTGTCCAGGATTATTTGGTTTGGAATTTCCATGGAGAGATGAATGTGATGGGTTACAAAGAAAATCCTTATGAAATAATCAATGAAACAATATCATATTTGGAGGTAATAAATCCATACCAGTAAATAATATTTAATGCAGCTAGGCCTAATTTTAACCCTAACACCCAACTTTAACATTTTAATCCAAAAGATCAAATTATTTGTAATCCCGACCAACACGATCCATCGAATCCTAATCAATTCGGTCCATCGATTGTTTATGTAAGTTCAATGGATAAGGCTCCTAATCTATAACTACAACAATTTTATGATCTTCTTGAATTGGTAATGCGAAGTTGTATCTTGGCTGTGATAACCATTCTTAGCTTTCTATAGTTGCTAGGATGTTACATGCCAAATTCGAGTTTAATCTACCAGAGAGGTTTTATGATGCAAATGTCTAACTATTTAAGGAAGCTTTGCCGAAAGGAAACATATTGCCCTGAAAATTTTTACCAAACTAAAAAGCTTGTTCGAAGCTTAGGATTAACTGTCCAAAAAATTAATTGATGTAATAAGGGATGCATGTTGTATTGGCGTGAAGATGAAAGCTTAACTCATTGTAAGTTTTGTAATTACCCAAGATACAAAATGTGTGTTAGATATTATAAGTATAGATTCAAAGCTTATAAAAAGATATATTACTTTCCTCTAATACCTCGGCTATAACGATTGTATCAACCAAAATATGAGATGGCATCATAAACATGTCCAAAAGTACTTGGTTACATATAATATTTTGTGTTGAGTGTTGAATTGAGCTGATATTGTGTTATAGTGGTGGATTGTGTTTAGCTATAATTTCTAATGTCTAGTACCCATTTTTGTCATTTGTTTGAAAAATGAAGAAGATTGTGGTTTAATTGCTTTTGTGCCTATGGCTTTTGTGTAAGGGAGTATACTAATTGCTTATCTGCCTATACTAACTTGCTGGTTATTTAGGAAATATAAGCTAAATGGTTATTAGTCAAATATAGGAGAAGCAGAATAGTCTGTTGCCTACAGCTCCCGAGGCCTTCCTACACACACTATAAATCATTATGGAAAGACTTATGTGGCTGAATGTAGTAGGGATGCACATATAAATAATTTGAAATTTATTAGTTTTAGCTTTTACAATTATTTAAAGGTTCATGTTTGTAACTTATGAGTTATTTTTCCTATTCATGCTCATTAAAAATTTTCATCATTTTATAAGCAAGGAATGAGCAACTCAGAGATGAGCAATCACAAGGGGAATCATTTGTGGATGAGTTTGAATTGTTTTATGAGGTTGCGCGATGCAATAAAAGGAGAAGAGCATATGGACTTGGCACATATAGCCCTCATATTGGATCCACATAAGCTCCATCAAGTGTTGCGGGGTCCAACACTGCATCCCATCCTAGTGAAACATGCTTGAGCAAGGAAGATGTCGAGAAGACTGTCACACGGACCATTCAAGCATTGTTTCCTTACTTGGGGACTTAATAGCTAGTTGCTTAGCCTAATACTACTACAGATGGACCAGGACATGATGATGTTGCCCCTTCGGCTACATAAGATGTTCATCCACGTAATGATTCTTCATCTACTCACGGTGATTTTGTTTCACAGTGACATCGGCACTACGTATTTATTATTGCTTTATTTAAATTTTACTACTGATGTTATTTTAGATGATATTATTAGCATGATTATTTTAAGTGATTTTTGTATCATGATAAACTTATGTAAAATTTAAAGTAATTTTAA
Source organism: Excoecaria agallocha (assembly GCA_037975025.1). Classification (NCBI taxonomy): domain Eukaryota; kingdom Viridiplantae; phylum Streptophyta; class Magnoliopsida; order Malpighiales; family Euphorbiaceae; genus Excoecaria; species Excoecaria agallocha. Next base: position 99,081,651 of record CM075808.1, on the reverse strand, counting down.
TAAAGACCATATGCAATGGATATTTTGTTTTGGAACAGAAATTTATAAATTATATTACAATTTGCTTTTATATACATATACACACACACATATATATATGTATGTATGTATGTATGTATACATATATATGTATCTACATACATACATA